>JWHW01031420.1:18507-32751 GCA_000931545.1 Papilio glaucus | reverse complement strand
GTCGAGAGATTATCGAACAAAATCCTGTAGAGCCTGGCTTTGGGATAAGCCGGGCGTCGATACCCGCCGCAAATAACCCCCGAAGTTAGAATTTAATTTGACGGAGACTTCTTAAGATGACCCTTGTGGAAGAAATTTGTGATCATCTCTAAATGATCCGTATTATCCAATTTTGAAATCTTATTTACTTCAGAACTGAAGTACATTTGCATTTTTGAGGTTTAATTTAAAACTGTCTTCTGCATATTTAGTATATTGTTCTTAGTACCAATTAATTAGGTGAGACCTTTCGTAACTTGTAGCTTGAGATCGAATCCAAGACTTCGCTTGTCGCTCCGCAAATTTGTTGCGCCCGGAGAATTGCACGTAATAATAAAATTAGCCTTTGTTACAACGATATATTTGCACGTATTGTCCAATTCTTATTTATAACTAAGCGAAGTTATAACAATAAAGCTAGGGAGAAAAGCAAACGAACCGAAACCATTTCAAATAACTTATTAAAGTTATCCGAAACACTGGTTTTGTTTATGAGTTTAGTTTAAATATTTTTAGACTGAACATCATTTACAGCGCCAGCAAGACGTAAGGACAAAGTTTGTACACTCAGAATGCTTGAACTTTGTCACATTGTGTTTGTTTTGATTTGCACTATCTTTGAAATAAGTACCACTCAATAGTGAATGGGGGTACCCAAATATTTGAAATGTATAACTCATATTTCCTATTTTTGTCCCAAGTAAGGCTTCTGTCAACACTTCTGTTTCCAGCAATAAACTTTCTACGAATAGAATCAAGAAGATAAGATCGCTAAGTGGAGTTGCCTAAGCCATTAGGTTATTGGTGTTTGAAAATTATTATAAACTAGCTATGCCCCACGGGTCTATCCGCTGTGGAATTTAATTTAACAGTTTAATAATTTAATTGTCCAGCCTATTACCATATAGATCTGAGGTCAACCTCACATACTTTAGGGGACGAATTTAAAAGAATCCTTTTTTAGCGTTTTAACACATATCTTTGTGTAAAATCTCAAGTGTCTAGGCCGGTTAGATTGAGCTGTATGTTGAAAAATTTATCAGTCAGTGTCTTCTTATTTTTTTTTATTACATAGAACAAGGATTTTCGAATAGTGCTTAACAATTTTAATATAATCTGTAGCACATTTAATATCTATATTTATAAACAGCCTGACATATTTATATAATTCCAAATATATGTATTTTCAAGATAAATGTAAAGAGATATACATTTAAAGCTTCTGCCTCATTTTATAGAATGGTGCTATAAAGAAACTGACGTTTGTCGAACGAAATGAAAGTTTGGAAGTCGTGATGTGATCCACTCGAGTGACTCATCAAATGCTCGGCGATATGTTTGTGGAGTATCGCTTATCATTCAACACTAGGCATAAAATATTAGACATATTGAAGATTGATATGTAATTAGTACAATACTTTTCATACTCCTGTTTATTGAAAGCGTACACATACACTTGGTAATTATTTACATTAACTTGTTAATTATTCTTAACTAGCGACCCATCCTGGCTTCGCACGGGTAATCGATTACTCGTTTGCCACCTTATTCTACAAAAAAAAGAGTAAATATTATTTGGCGTAATATTTTTCTATGTTTTACTTTCACATTTTCATACAAAGAACAGGTTGATCCAATAGACATTTTACTAGTTACAACCCACTTTCTCATTCACGAAGTCAATGTATCGAGAAGAGAGAAGCAGAAGTTATTACCCACAGCACAAATAACTTTCTTAGTTACGAGCTGTGTCTTTTTATAAAACAAAATACGATTTCCCTGAGACCGTAGCCCGATGAAATCTTTGGATCATCTTAACTGGCGGCCAATGACCCCATCTCTTGTTTGGCACTGAATAAATAAAACGGAATCGAAATTTAATTTGATGAAAGAGATTTTATTAGGGAGCACTTAAGGCTTTATGCGTGCACGTTAAGAAGAGCATCTGAATACTCTCTCTGTGTACATTTTACGATTTTTTTATTATATTTAATTTGTTTACATTATACATAATATTTTCTCTATTCAATTCTATTCTTAGAAAAGCTATTTTTACGGCATAATAATGTTGACTTATTCATATTTACCTATAATTCCAAGTGGGCGCAAAGTTACAAAAAATCCCGCGAGGGAGAGCATAATATTTTATTTAAAAAATCCACGATTATTGCTTTCCGATTTCATTATTAATTTGTTTGATTTAGCATATATCTTTGGGTGTAGAGTAGCGTTCAATTAATAAAACAAACAGTACGTTACTACACCTGAATTTACGCTTTATGCCTAAAATGATAACTACACTTCGAAATAATAACCTAAAGTGCAATGAAACTATTACAAAGCACTAAACGAAATGTAAACTCTTACACGCAATTCTAATATCATTTTAATTTACACAAGCAAAACATAAATAACTAATTGCATACAGTAGAAAGAAACTCTTTTAATTCAAAATTAATTGAAACCAAACAAAAATTTGCTCAAGTCAATGCAAATACACGTAAAGTTATCTCAAATTACAAAGCCAAGTCCACCTTATGAAGAAAGGCAAGCCGTGTCAATGCTCTTGAGAGTACTACAGATAAATGCAGGCATTTTATATAAGCCTTTAACTTAACTCTGAGTTCAAGAGATTGTAAGCTATTTAATTATCTCTGATTATCTGAAGATCTAAAATACTTAGCACTACTTACCTGCTGCTTAATAACTTGAATAGGCTCAACAAAGATACTTTAGCTTACAGAAACATACGCTGAATTGATTCATTATCTCGTAATGTGTTAATTATACATGTTATTTTCGAGTAGTAAACTTGAAGTATATTCGCCTTGCGAAAGAGGGCGCTTTAATTAATATGGAATTGTTTGTTGTTCGCACCGGCCGATAGGTTGTAACGGTTTGAGTGTACATCTATCTTGCTTTCCGCAATTAAATAACACATTTATCGTTTTATTAATATATATATCAATAATACACACATTTTCAGGAGAACTGAAAATGACATCCTATCCCGAAAATAATACTGTTACTGTTATCTGGTTACATAATACATTATGGTATCGGTTGCCTTGGTAATGTTTCAAGTTTTGACAATAACAACTTTTTGACACCTATAAATCGAAATTATTTTAGGCGTAATCATTTTATAAAAATTTCGAACGTGTATAATGTGAAACGAATGCGTGCAGAAACACGGGCAAGAGTTAGTAGACAATAAAGAAAAACACTTTGTTTCTGTTAATCCTCTTCTTCTTGTTCTGCCTACCCTTTTCATACTTTTTATGTGGGGTCGGCACAGTACCACCGTAGTCTATACTGTAATAGCTTTTCGCTATAGTTTTTTACGGCCGCCCGTTTACCTGACGCCAACCCTCCTCGGGCATGTATATGTAATGTCGGTAGATTATCGAAATAAATTTCAAATATTTCTTTTAACCATTTCCAAACAAGCATAAACTTGGTTGTAAATAGTTCACAACAATAGTCAACTGACGGATTCGAACCCACGACACGATGTTGCATGTTTCGCAGTCCGTACCATTAACCATTAGACTATTGGCGCTTTCTAATAATCCATTAAATTCTAATAAATTAAAAATGTTTAGACAAGTAGACGTCTTACAAATGATTTAGTAGTCAGATGTGATTGCTATTTCAGTAATTCATTTTGCCAATCACCAAAATTATGCATTAATTAAATTTAATTTTGTACTTTCTACTTTACGTTTAATAATATATAATTTGAGTCAAGGACATGTTATAGCTTATTACCATTTACTCTGTCTTAATTTTACCGATAAATAAAATTATTTTACTGCAAACGATTCATCAATTCCAAAACGCTGTTCATTTTTAATAAATTCTATATTCTTTCAACAATTTTTTTACGAAATCCACTTAATGTCTTGCACACGTCACCGACATATACACTTTTAGTTTATAATCTATCGATGACCTAGACATATTATAAACTGTCATCAAATTATAAACTGATCGAATCTTGGAGAATTTTGACTTATTTTATAATATTATAAAGTGGAAGATAATTATAGATTGGTTTCGTTAGTTATATATATATTAAAAATGTTAACCTAAAGAATATAAAATTAATAATGTATAAAAACAAAATTGTTGTGTTTTACGTGATACGTCAAAATGGCAACGATTCGTTCACAATCGATCTTCACTTAAATTAAAACAAGTAATAATTGACGAAAATAATGGAAAAATTTCATCTTAGATCTAACAGCGTATGACTCATCCTTCAATTAATTAATAAAAAACACAACGCGCATACGACTGCTAGCTATAAATGTTACATTTAAGATCACGAGTAATGTCCAATTCTAGACATATTCATGAGCGCACTGTGCTAATACACTCAAAATTATTTGAAAGACAAATAATGATGTGCTGCTCAGAAAAATGTACTTTACAAAAAGCACCTCTATAAGCTCCAAAGTGAAAAGCAATTTACTGGCAATCAACACCCTGTATATAAACGTATATCGTCAAGAGAGAAATATCTCCAAAGCGACTATTACTTGATATATGAGGAACATACAAAATTAGGCTTTATTGTTAAGTACTTAAGCTTAGTGTTGCTTAATTTGCACGAACGCATCGCTTTACCGGACTCCAGGGCCGGCGGTCATCCCTCGGGGCTCATTCACTAAAACCTTTCTCGTAATTAGAACCGTTTATATGGAGAAAGGGTGTTTCATTTTTATACACCATGTGATATTTAGGTCAGCTTCAAGGATGCAGGGGAAAATGGAAAAAGTTTGGACAATGGAAAAGTTAAGAAAATAATGAGACTTACTCGCAATTTGGGTAATGTTAATGAAACATAATCTTTGGTTTGTTTATAAATAAACGTATCCATTTACCAAAACAGTTAATATAGTATATCTACATGCGTCGAACAATCTAAATTGAGCAGTCTCGTATAAACACAAGACTGTTGAACTCTCCCGCTTAAGTAAACGCCTCATATCAAACATAAGGTGGAACTTTAACGTACTTAAAGTCTGATCATATTAAGACAGCTTACGCTTTAACGAGCTCACATGTAGCGAAGTCTGTGGAACTAAAATTAAACATAATTATAAACCTAATTATATCTGGTAAGCGTTGCCTCGCAGCAAAAGGATCCCGTATTAGGTTTGAATTGTAACATGATTTATGAGGCATCGGCTTCTATTAAAATATAGTAATAACTCAACTCATAACACCAATAGGGTCAACAGATGCAATAAAATTAACTAGAATCACTCTACACTTTCAACAAATTCACACAGTACCTATTGAAAAATATTGACGTGAAATTGGTATTGGTAATTGGTCGTGCTGTTCTAAGATACCAATCGATTCAAAGTAGTAACACTTCTCCAGGAACCGGGTTCCCCAACCAAGAGGAACCCAAGGCTCGAAGTTGAATCGATTGAGTTCACCTTGGAAACGCGCTAGTGGGCTGTGATTCCGGCTGATGGTGGATCCACTATCCCTCGCAATTGAGGTCGTCGCGGAGTGAGAGGAGTGCTGTCTATGCAAGAGTGTTTATCACCTATCGCACTCTTACTTAATTTTCATTACATTTAATTCCATATTCATCATCATCTCCTTGCCCTTTTCCCGGTTAATTTGAGGTCGGCATAACCGGTTTTCGATTTCCACGTCGATCCGTCAGCCGTCATTTCAGTCATCACTCCCTTCTTAATCCAATCCATAGATCTTTTCTTAAGGCTACCCCTACAAACATATCCTTCTATATTAATATATAAAACTCTCTTCATCAGATTTAATTCCATATTATCTTAGCATGACTAAGTCGGTTTTAAGTCGGAAAATGTACAATACAAATGAAAGCCGACACAACGTGGTCCGCCATAATTCACGTCGCCGCTGCTTTACGATTCCACGAACTTGTTCTTTATAATAGGCGATGGGTCCGAAGCCTGTTCCAGCCGCGGGTTCAAAGACCGCAGCTTTTGTCCGGCCAGCGTGCGTTCGCTTAGACAATATTGATGACAGGGACCGGTCAATTACGTTGATTAATAAGCTTTGGAGATCCGCTCAGACATAATTACTTTTAAGAAATTCAAAATAAAAGCATCTTTACTGTAGTGAACACAATTAAATGACAAACTACTCATATAAGCATCTAAAACCCTAATAGGGGTGGTCAGGCAGAAGATGTCATCAGGGTAAGTTAAATTTTATTAATAATAATAAAAATACATACATATGTTCTTAACAGTGGTGGAGCCCGCAACAACAACACCTGTTGCACAAATGGGCCGGCTCGTCCGGTGAAATACCACGACCTCAGAGAAAACTCTAAGTGCCGGAGGTCGAATTTCAGTCCTCTTCCCCTTCCCTCCCCTTTCTCATAAGAATAGGATGAGAACCCTTGTTGCGTATGTCTTTGGGTGAAGCTCATTAAACATTAGGTGATCCGCTTACTCGTTTGCCACCTTCTACTATAAAACAAGTATAACATTAATTCGGAGAGTATCCTTATAATGATGAATGGGTTGTCAAAATCGATTTAGTAATTTCTGAATTCACCATTACAAACAAACAAATCATTATTTTTTATATATATTGAATAGTTTTACGTTACTATACTAGTAATACTATCGAGTGATTTTTATAAAACAATTCCGACACGTCAGATCAGAAAAATTACATTTCTTATTTAGTAAAACAAACAAAAATAATATGTATTCAAAACATTTACATAGATTTTAAGGTTTCTATTCCCTTAAGTGAAATTGTTTAAATTGAATTTAAATGCTGTTAGCGTGATGCCACGGAGTTATACACGGCCAAAGGCGGTATTTCGTAAAATACTAGTACAGACATACAGAAAAAGAGAGAATTTTTGTGGCTCTTGTACAACTTTATTGGAAACAAACTGAGCCCTTCGGTTTCACCTGCCGTGCAGTTTATTGTCCAGCAGCTGAACCCTGTGCAAATATGATTGGTCGTATAGATTTCTCTATAAAGACTTTTATCCCCTACTTTAGGGGGATTTTACTATAGGTGATGAGTTTAGACAAATCCTTCTTTTCTTCTTCTTAGTGCTAGTTTTAGGATCCCTTCAATGATATAGGTCTAAAAAATAATTTAACGCATTATACAAGGCATAAAGTCAGAGATTCCTCTTATTACGTAGGTTAGTACTAAAAATGATTTTTTCTAAATTATGACACTGAAATAGGATTTATAAATATTTGTAATCCAATGTATGTTGATCTCAGATCTATATTATCAATGTACAGTACGTACGGTACGGTGGTAAGGTACGTACTTATCGGTACGGCGGTACGGTACGTGCTTATCGGTACGGCGGCGGTCCGGTACGGATTTATCGGTACCGCGACTTCGAATGCAAGCAACATCAGACAGTCGCATAATCCCTTGACTATAAAAAAATCTAACCTTATTATATAACTAGGGCTGTACCACTATAAATTATGTTTACTTACTACAGCCAAACGATCAATAAAGATGGCATATCATAAAACAACGTCGGTCATATCCTAAGTGTACCATCTTGATACCGCGGCGTTCCATCTCAATACCCGGTGTACCAGACGAGATGTGGACGTAAACTACAACACTAATCGTGGAACATTCGCTCACACGTTTTATGCACAATAAACTTTACTCGAATCCGAGGTGTTCCGTACAATTTTACCATAAGTTTTTTATTCAAGTGGCAAAATAAATTAGCTTATATTTTTGTATAACTGATCGGAAATGACATTAGTAATTCATATATATTTTGCTAGTAATTCAAGGAACAAGAACCGCGTTGAATGACCTATCTCCAGCGGGATTCCTAAACTAATACGACCTAGAGTCCACCAAGAAAGCGTACTAATTACTTAAAGGCCGGCAACGCATCTGCAGTTCCTCTGGTGTTGCGGTAGTTGAACGGCGGTGATCACTTAAATTTATTTGTTTACCCCCTTTTCCAATAAAAAAAGGCTCTTACCACCGAGAACTAAATCCTTACTAGTGTCTACATGACTAACCTCTATCTCAAAATTAATTAATTACTTTTGAACTTACACCACATTCTCAAACAATACAAGAGTCAATTGTGTGGCGAATATTATCGTCGAGAGATTTGCGTTTAGCGGACGGGCCCCTAAAGCGGCGTAAACGTTGGTTAATGGCGTTGAAAACTGTAAGGGCATCTTGTCGGAACGACGTCGTTAAAGGAGCGGATTGCGGCTGTTAAAGTTGACCGAGGACAAACGACCAACATTGTAGACTTCCTCGTGGCTATATTAGCGTCTAGACTGGACTTCCCGTAAAGAGATTCTGTCGTAGTTCAAAGTTAATTTAACTCTTTTGTTTTCATCTCGACTGATATGTACTAATCACAACTCCTACAATTTATGATCATAGCTTTCCAGCTCTTGAATATACATCTGGGTCTTTCATAACCAGCATCACATCATTGAGACTTTTTCTTTATATTCAGGCCATTTTATTAGGGTATGTTCATGGTGTTAGAACTGAGTCGAGGGTAAGGTAAACAAGTCCCAAATAGTAACAGGATAGTGAATAAATTTTGATTGATATTTTAATAACTATAGTTTATCTTTATAACTTAAAAGTAAGACTAATACAGCACAAGGTGAGCTTAATATCAAACAACCATTAACATTTCAAATTAGTTAACAAGCCAGTGGAGTGTTGTGACAACATTTCTACAACAAAGCATCCGGGGCCGCGCGCGAGTTCCGGCGCCCGGGGAACTAGTTAGCGTACTAACTAGTTGAGTTCCGCCCGGCGAACTTGTTAGCAGTCGCCGTGTCCCGGACAGCAGTTTGTCACAACTTTGCCGGTCAACAACTAACTACTAGTAGATGTATCGGTTCGCTTTAAAATGTGTCGAGGTTGAATTTGGTTTCAATGCTTTTGTACTGATAGTTTTGGTACAAGTTTATAAATTAGTAGTTTTCGTTTTAGAGTCTGTAGCAATATATATTTTTGTGTGTGGATTTGCGTGTATGTTTGTGTTTGTTACTACGTGAAGATGCAAACTGGGTTTTTTGTTTTATTACAACGTACCGCCGTAGCCACGTAGTCACAGTACACGGAAGCTCTTAACTTAGTTTTCTAGGCAAGATCAATTTAGGTGATGTTTTTCAAAAGTCATACAAGTTTTTGTTTATGATCTGCTTATTGCGTAACGTGACAATACATCCCTGTCACAATCGGCAAATAGTACATACTAGATACTATCTCTGTCTACCCCATCCAGTGTTTTTACAACACGTGAGAGCTTAACAATACCTTTATTTGAATAAAGACACGTTTATTCGAAAAAGTCGAGCTTACTAACTTTGATGTATTTCCGTTGCTATAAAGTCAGGTAATTTTAAAGTTCAACAACTTTTGTAACAACAAAGGCCTTAAAATTATGAAGCATCTGAAAACTCACCGCAATAAAAAGCTCTTTACTTTCATTTATAACTTGATGACGGCTCCAAGCTCTAATGAAGATAATTCAATTATTTATTTAAGAAATATTGACGAAGCTAAATAAAATTAAAGCTTTCTTATAAAAAATAAATTAAAAAACACTTTAATAAATCAAATAATTCAGATAAATCTCTAGTCGTAACTGAACACGTATGTCTACTTGTACGAATGTTATAGAAATGAAAGGCATTAAGCCTGCCTACCTCTCTGGGAGCGTCGATATTTCTATATTTTACAAATCGCTACTCAATATTTTCCAACGTAAGACATTTAATAGAAAAATCAGATGATTCGTAGCCACTTAGACTAAATGTGCTGATAAAAGTATTTACATACTGTAAAATACGTAATGTACGATGCACTATCAGACGAATAGGGTGCGATAAACATGTTGCTGTTTTGTTAAGGATGTCTCGGCTGTCGTCTCTTGTACGACGGTGACGACGAGAGGGTGGCGGAGCCAAAAATGCAAATCTAAACGCTCACGTGACATCAAACTTATGGCCAAGGTGTCATGAGATAGAAATCAAAATTTAAAAACATATTTTCAGTGACAAATGTGACGTTTATAAGGGTTTTTAATATATTAGTTATTTCAAATACATTTTATGTTGTTATACTTTCTTATAACGGGTAATCCGTTGTACTAGGTGAGCGACTGAATGCGACGCGACGAAGCATGACGCGACCGATAATCCATACAACGACTATTTCATATTTTAGCGTCACGTCGCGTCACGTAGCATCAAAGCGTTGGTAGTTCACACGTTGGTAGGACAACAGGTTATACATGAAATTAATATAAGAAATTCAAAGTTATTGAAGATTGATAGTACTTACCTCGTTTTTTTTTAAACAAACCTTTTACCTTGATGCATTTAGAATGTCCTTAAATTTATATATTACTAATTGCCTGTAGAAATACATTCTAATGCCCTTATAAAGCTAACGAGCAAGGGAGGTACCTGCCACTAGTATTCTTTCCACTATGACATTAATAGGTTACAACATAGTAGTTATATAAAAGTTAATGTAAGATAAATGATGAGCCTACTACGTAGCATTTAATGCATACGTTTAGACACTGCTACGCCGTAGACGTGAAAAAGAACTGAGAGAATATGTAAAAGATGTAATTAAATTATTATACATGTTAAATAAATCTTCCTCTCAGACAGAAAAGGATCATAAAAAAGTGCTAATGCATTATGGAAAAACGTAAAATTTAGCTTACCGTCGAGTCTCACCTGGCGAATAACGCAAATGTATCGAGCAAAAACCGATACACAAAGTAAAACTTTCTTGAAATTTTAAAATATATTCATTGTAATAACACGAAATTTATAACATACCTGTATCTATTACTTCTTTGTCTAACTATGAACCCCAGGGTCATTAGGTACGCATTTCATGGGTAAATTGAAATGAATATAAACACAGGCAGTCATAACGACTGCCAATAGAAGTGAATACTCAAAACTGGTGGGAAGGTACGCATGTTGTTCACGAGAATCTATAAGATTTTTCCGTACCAAATATCGTTGAACGCGGCTAAAAAAATTATCACTTCAACAAGTTTTTTTTCAAAAAAATTGAAATTGAATTTTATAATGTTAAACAATTAATCTTCAACATATCTAAATCACCTCCGTTAATGAATAAATTATTAAAAATGACTTTTGTTACAATTCAATCTCCTCTAATCAATACAAGTTCAATCAATCTAAAGTTTAACTTATGAAAACAATTCAATCAACTTTTCATTTACCTTGGGTGCAGCTTATGCACTGAGCGTATTGCTGACGACGATATTTTAATAGAGATTTGATCAAACGAATATAAAAGACTTGTATAAATTGTACAAATAAATATGCGCTCACGCCCGCAACTCAGAGGGGTAGGTAGAAATCATGGATTCCCATTTAGCGCGATCCTGGCACACTTCTCTCGCTTCTTCTATATCCATACATACGCATACCTGCTCGTCGGTTACGGGTACTCCTTATATCGCCTTTCTTTCGTATGATACTAATCTGATCTACGTTTTCCTGGGACGTCCCTTCTCAACACTGCCATTCACTCTTGCAACATTGATTTGTCTCGCTACTCTTCCATTGTTCATCCTTTTACCATGCCACCTCAGTACTTTTCTCAATTCTAGTCACAAAATCCTCTTTTAAACCACACCCCATCATTCAAAGTCACGACTAACAAGCTTTTTAAGGATCGAGTCTCATTGGCGTTAACTCTACTAACATGGCTTTACTTCCAAACCCAGCTCTCACTTCCGTACACAAGTAAATCATTGTGTATTGCCATAATTGGACAGTGACTACCCTACTATAATTGAGATCAATGCGCACTCACGTAAATAATATTACAGCATTTTATAATGGTATTTTCTTATATAAAGCATATTATAGTCCCAATAGTTTTTGCCTTTAACACATCTCAGTACACGTGAGCCTATTGCACTTCATAAGTTGAGCTCTGGCGGAATTGTAAACTTACTTCACACGACACTTCTGCCGGATACATTACTAAGATTAAAACAGAACTTTTTAGTTGGTGTTAAAAAGTGGTGGAAGTCATTTATCTAAAAACACTTGAAAACTCAAAACAGACTCGACAATATTTTAATAATAAACACAAAAAATACCCTTATATCTTAACAATAAAATTCAAAATTGAATATAAGAAAAATAAATGAAAAAAAGTTCGTCGAAACTGTTCCATATTCAAACAACTTCCGATCGCCTCGCCCGATCACAATTTTCGTAACGCTCTCGCCGCGCATTCACCAGCCTCCACAAGGCAAGCGTGCCTTAAGAAGTTTTCACTTCAAATCTTTTTAAAGAAAATCCACATACATTTAGCTAACATCACTTTAAAAAATTCAAAAAAGATCATCAGTATTTTAGCACAACGATACTTTAAGAAAACGTAAAATACAATGATCAAGGCCCGTGTTTACATCTGACGACTCCGTTTCAATTAAGAACACGTGAGGAGTTACCTTAGTAGTGCCTTAATATAATTTAAACACTATACCGTTGTTACCAAATAGAATTCTTACAAGGCAATAATAATAAATTCATTTTTATATTTAAAAAATAAAAAAAATATTCATAAAAATTCCTGTATTCATTTACAAAAAAAAATCTCTCACAGCTACAAAGTAATTAACTTAAGGCTTGCATTAGAACTTACTGTTCTAAATTTAAATTTATTTATTCATGTACAAAAACTCTCAACATTCTATTAAGTGATAATCCAATACTTAGCAAACACTCGTTAAGCTATTTCCATAACCCAATCACTTAAGTAAATAAAACTGCAAAATCAAATTACCTTAAAGTTTAGTCGCGTAAATAATTAGCAGGATATTTTGTGATTTTTATATAGAGCAGAATATCACAAAAAATATAATAAAACAGTTATGATAAATAATAATAAAAGTACTTACGAACAAATATGTTGGACATCAATGTGGCTGGCAGACAAAACACTATCACCAGGATATCAGCAACAGCGAGGTTCACGATGAAGAAGTTGGTGACGGTTCGCATCCTCGGCGAGCGGTACACCACGGCTATGACGAAACAGTTGCCCACCAGACCCACCGCGAATACCAGCAAGTAGGCGACACAGTACACCGCCGTCATAGCACCGCTGTGTCGGTATAAAAAGTCCTCACTTATCACCCCGAAGTCAGACCGATTCATCGTAATATTCAACCTTAACGGATGCCGTTCCTGACCGTCCATGTGTGTCGATAGTGGTTCCATGTCCGGCAGAATGCTGTTGTCAGGAATAAATTTAGTGTTTATCACTTCCATTATCGAATTTGATAGCATATCAACGACATTATGATTTCTCGAATGATCCCGGGAATGGTTTCTGTGACGCAAGTGATGTCTAGGCGATTCTATCCCCGGGTGCTGGGTGGAGAAGTTCAGAAAGTCTGTCACATCGTCCGTAAAAAAATCCGTTGGTACTCTCAATGGAGCCATTTTAATAAAATTCAACACTAAGAAAAGACTTCATTTGTGAAATTTAGTAGAATGTACACACGCGCTTCATAAATTTCTACACTTTAAACTTTAGCAAATAAAAGTACCATAGTTCTCCGACTTTATAAATTTTATACAAAGTATGAAAAGTTCCGTAACGTAGAGCGGGAGATCGTTGCGGGGTCTACGCGCGCGTCTTGTGGCGGTCGGGCGCCGTCTGACTGTAGAGCCTCTACGGCGTAGGCTCGAGTGTCCGACGCATGTGCATTCTAATACCAACACTTATCTATTTGCGCTTACCAAATCCTTATGCTTATTGTAATAAAGTTGATATTTAATTTTCGTTATTGCATAATGTTACATTAGAGAATTAGCAAGGTCACCACGATCGCATCCGGGTTGGAAATTGAGAAATACATCAATCATCTCAACGTCACAATGTTGTAGAGCCCCTTAGCCAGTATGTAAGATTTTTATGTGATTAATAACACATGAATAAATAATATTTTATTTTAGCTCGGTATAGCTATTCATTTTAAAGAGTTTAAATTACATTTACATGGGATCATTGTATATATTTTTTCGGGTTATAAAACCGTATTCGTACCAGATAAAAACGTCAAACTAGAAATAAAAAAGGATTAAACTATTATGAGTTTGAGTGAAAAATAAATTTGTGTTTTAA
>JWHW01031420.1:0-17805 GCA_000931545.1 Papilio glaucus | reverse complement strand
ATTTATTTAAAAAAATTAAAATACATTTACATGGCAACATTTTATATATATTTTTGGATTTAAACCGTATTCGTATCAGATAAAAACGCCAAACTAGAAACAAAAAAGGATTATACTTTTATGAGTTTGAGTGAAAAAGAAATTTGTGTTTAACGAACGTAATTTTTAATCTATATTCTTATATAGTATAATTATTTCACTGAACAAACTTTGAGTGTGAATTACACTAAAAGATCTTAACGAATGTCTATAGCATTAACACCAGTGATTAAAACGGAAAAATTACAGCACTACTACAAACATAAAATGGTAAAGAATAGGTGAAAGTTTTTAGGGAAAATATCATATAATCCAAAAAATATTATTCAATTAATTAAAAATCACCGACAAAAATACATAGACGCATCACACACACAGTGCATGTCGGAGGATCGACGGTAAGCTCAAAAATATATCACCTTTATAATTTGATCAGAGTTTATAATTCTGACAGAATTTCCTTCTTACGAACAGTTACTTACGAAGTGAAAGAAGAAACGAGAAACCACTTTGTATAAAACTAACATTTTTAAAATAATAATAAAATGATTCTCATACATTTAAATACCATTCACCATTACATAGCTGTTTAATCAATTAGGTTCAAGTTAAGTCGGACATGTAAAATTATAAAGCTTTATATTTAATTTATGTTTACAGCTTTTTAAATTAATGAACATGAAGATATGTTTCATTAACTTAACACTAGATGGCACTCTTACTAATAAGATATCATTAATAGATCGCGCGTGTGATGATATGCCCATAAACACATAGTACAGCTAAAATTCAACATTCTCCGGAAAGGATTTTGACCCTACGTCCTATAAAGATATATTAGGGAATATAGGCTAAGCACAAGCTTAATATGATATCTTAATATAATTCATATATTCCATCCCTTCCGTTATTGACCTGCACGTAGGTATTCGTTTGCCAAGCCAGTGAATCCCGCCGATGACACCTGACCGCGCGTCTAGACATCGGGGAAGTCCCGGGTTCGAACCCGCATAACTGAGCAGCGTTAACGTCCCGTCGTCAATCAAACAGATTGTAAATGGAGTGATAAATTTAGAACCAATAAATACTTGTTTTCGTATAACTTTGTAATAAATTTTAATTTACCTTTTTATGAATATTACGTTTGCTTTTTTTTTACGTATATATTTATAATTTTAAAATATAGGTAAACTATTTATTATAACAACCGTAAAAAAGTCGAATGTCATGATTTCTCAAGTCTCTAGGTCCAGTAGTTTGGGCTGTACGTTGATATGTCAGTTAGTTTTTTCTTGCATATTAGATATTACTATACCGCTTTAATAGGAATGCATTAATACGCAAAAGGTTGGATAAAACAATATTAACAATAAACTATATTTCAAGCTTAGACGAAGAGTATGTTGTTGAGGCGCTTCGTATGAGGGATCAGATCTCATGATGCACGACTATAAAACCCAATCGAAACAGTATCGCATAAAGTGTTGGGAGTAGTGATGTCGCTTTGATACACATGTATCGATAATTATAACAATTACTATTAAACAAAATAGAAAACAAATTCTATTATACACAATACAAACAAGGGATCATCGTCATCAGCTTATTTAAGTTCCTACTAATAGACCGTTTTTATCATTAAATATTTTTTTTTAAATTTATTATGACCTTCACAATTATAAAAAATAGTATTTTATTGATAGAGTGGAACATATAACATGAGACGAGATCTGGTAATAAATTACAAAATCACAATTTTTATTTTTCAATTTCCAAAGCCTACTGTACCTTAACCCCCTGTTGCATTACCGACCGTATAAACATAACAAAAAGAAAATATCGATTTTTATATTGTACATTAAAAAGGTATACAAACTACTTCACACTTTTATGTCATCTACATATAATTTATAAATTTTCATATCGATATGAAATCGATTGAAATTGAAAATTGTGTGTTAACAATATCATCGATAATTCCCTACGTCCATCACTATGCAGACACACGAATCTCGGATTATTGTGTCATAAAAACGTCCCCTTCTGTTTGATACTGTCCGTGAAGATTTATATTGGGAATATTGAATTAAACGTCCGCACTACGTTTACTCCAATATTTGTCAGTACTTATGGAGAAAAGGAGAGGAAATAGGTAAGACAAAAAGAGAGACGTGCCATACCAAAGACCCGGTCTAATTTAACGGCGCGACAACTCGTTTTGTTTACTAAATTGCTATTGAAAAATGAGATTTTTAAAGAGAAAAACGGATGAAAGTGAATTCTTATTAATTAAAAGATATGACATAATTTTAAACGCTTTTTATCTTTAAAGTTTGTTATCTTTAACTAGAAATATTTCATTATTATTACATTAAGTTATTCCACAAGTAATTCAAGTTTTCTGATGTTACTGTTTTTCTATCAAGCTTTTTTATCTTTTATCTTACATTCTAATTTAATAGCGGTATAACCTGGTATCTTCTGAATTAAATCTAAAAATAATTAATAGAATAAAATTAATGATTGCCCTCCATTTTACATTGATTGAATTTTATTACGAAGCTTCTGTTTACTATTGAAATTGAGTTACTAATAACTTTGGAGCCGTGTGGAGGCTTCGTCGAAAACTTAAGTAATTACTGGCTCGTCCCTAATAACATTTCCTATGTTTTAACAGATAATTCACGACGCACAATTAAAATGTAGTTAACAGAACCCCAGTCGCTGTTTACAAGCTACGGAAGCTATGTTGTGCTATTAAATGAAATAATGTTTAAATTTTCTTAGAAATCAAAGTTGAAATACGATCTTACATTAATTTATCAAATCAGTGTAGACAGAGGTAACATTTTTTTAAATGTTATATCCAAAGGAGACATGGGATAAAGCTGTATACATACCGAGAACTACTTTAATAATTGAACTTCATACGTCGCTACTGGCCGTTCCCAGATACCTAACATTTCAACTTAATTTAAACAAAATAAACCGAACCTCAACTTTCAAAATTCTTAATAATTATTAAGGAACGCCGGTATTACCTTCTGCGAAGAAGTCATGACGCAGAAGGAGGCTGCGGATAGGGAAAGGGAGAGGATCTCTAATGTTCCGATCTACAACCGGAGAGCTGGTCGTCGAAAGTGCGTGTAATACGCTCTCCTTCAACTTCCATAACTATAACCTGGTGAAGTGGTGCGTACGATACTTCTGTGCGACATAGTAAAGGAATGGAAGTTTCGGCTTAGAGAGACTGACAAAGAGTCAAGGTTATGGACCACGGAAGTATATGAAAGTGTTCCCGTGATCCTGACTATCGGCGGCAAGAGGAAGACCGTGGGGTTTAATAGGTGCAAGTCCGACATAAACACCCTGCTGTGCTGCAGGGTGCGTATGCGGAAGGATTTCCCCAGGATAAAACAAGGTAAGAAGAATAGAAGACAGGTTCAGGAATTCCTCAACCTTACCTTATTATTTTATCTTATTTTTTTTAATGATGTCATTATACACATATGTACTTAGTGATGTATTTAATTATTGAGGGTGCGTGATAGTGAATTGATATTCTCACAGTTTGTAGATCAATAGTATGAGGAGTAAGCAAAACACACGTTATTTACTCAGCACCGCCTCCGTGCCAGCAATTATTGCTGTGCAAACATGCGACGTGGCGTCGCTCACACCTCGTAGAATATCCTCGACTCATCTATCTTCAAAGGTTAATCGCCTCGTAACAAACTTTCACGTCCTTCATATAGCTTCAATTTGTTTAGAATGTGATGCTCGATAAACACGTATAAGATTGCTCAAAGACCTGTTCGAAAGTAGAGGTAGTTGTTGCCGAAACTGAGATGGATGGCATTTGCATGGCTGTATTTGGTCAAGTGATATAACTGGTATTAGATTGGTGTGATGAAATGACTTATGACGTTGAATATGAATTGATAAATATAGTGAACTTAATCATTAATTGCTTGCCAAAGCTTGCCAACCAAGCGCAGTAAATTGACGAAATTTTTGTTCGAACTGGTCAATGCAGAATTCTCGTCTCAGCCATGGGACCACATTCAATTGTTATTGTTTTTAATTAATTTATTGCAAAGCAATACCTTAATTAAGCTGTAAGGCTATCAAGTGCGGCCAATAGATTATCAAGGGACAGCGTGAGGTCACGCCATCGGATTAAGGCCACGCAGCTAATGCCCGACCTCTAGTGACGTCACGTCCAATGTCACCGACTGCAACGCCGTTTTCCTTATTGGCCTCTCATTAAATCCACTTATCGGGTGTTTGTGACGCGAGAAAATGAAGGACCTATCGTAATATTACCACTTATGGTTTACCTTCGGACTATCGTCTCATTGAAATACATATTAATAGTGCTATATGGTTTTTTTTTTTTTAATTCCAAGGACCACAGATTATATTAGCTGATACTACTGGCTCTACCACTGTTTCGGTCGTTCTTACAAACACACCGGGGTTCTAAATTTATGTACTATCATTTTTAGTTTTCATTTTTTGACCACGAAATGTCGATGACGTCATCCCTTCATAATTAAAAAACATTAAAATCTAATAAATTTCCTGACTTCTTTTAACAAAAAGTAAATGAGGACTGCCAACAGTAGTGAAAACTCAAAACAGTAGTTCAAAAATAAATATATAATCAATAAAAATAAACCCTTGTACCTTAACAATAAAATTCAAAATGGAATACAAGAAAAAAAATTAAAAAAAATCGTCGAACTGCCAAAGCTGTTCGAAATTCAAATAAGCGTGTTTATGACGCGCGTTGCTGACACATGTTGAGCATGTTGTTCATTTTCAGATTTTCCCCTGACAAATATCGTCCGACTCGACTAAAGAAGTTTGCACTTCAAAAAAAAATCATACAAGAAGTCAGATTTCAAGTAATTCATAAGCACCGTCCTCACAAAACTGCGCATCTTTCTTTAGCTATACCCCGCTCAAAATTTAATTTAAAACAAGATGTTGTTTTTCACAAACAAATTGTAGATAAAACAAAACAACAGATTGCTTACAAAAGTTTTCAAGTTGGGAAATTCTGTGTAGAATTATTCCACAACTTTTATCTAATAAAGTGTCAATTTATAATAAATATTCTGCAATCGACAATCATCCTTTTGGCGACGAAGAAACATTAATTTATCGATGACGTAAATGTACATGATTAGACAAGATAATACTTAGCTGGAAAGTTCTAAAGGGAACTCTGCTTCTTATACATTTATACTCAACAAGACGGAGACAATTTTTTCACCAATCCCATAACAATAATGCTTTATTGAGCAGTTTTACCCACTGCTTTAGGACATAAGGCCCGGACACCACCAAAGCGGAGATGTGCGAAGACGAGAAGACATGTTTTTCAGCTAGCCTACTGGCGAGCTGGATGTGAACGGAAAGTTTAGAATGCTCGCTGCACCTCGTCTCTGCTGCGGCGCCGTCGTCAGCTTGCAGGGCAAAGCTCACATCTCCGCCTCGTACCGCGGCCCAGCTCAGCAAGGAACAGCTCACTTCTTCGCTTCTTGTGAGACTAGATATGTGAATAATGAAATTCTATTGGTTTATTAAACTCAGCTCCGCATCGCATATTTAAAATAATTCGATGGCTTAAAAAGTTTTGAGTGTAATGAATCTTCGTTATCATTTTCTTAAAGGAAAAAATTTAATATTCGAATAACTTTTTCACAGAGATAACCAAAGTTTCAAGGTTTTCACTTAATGTATTTTTAACTTCATTATTCTAAACTTTATTTAATTTTACTTAACAGGATACTGGATTTCGGTAAGGACTAAATTTAACTTTCATTTTATAGTTCAACACACGATGACTCCGCTGCGATTAATAAAACTTAACGATACTATACATTAACAGTAACTTAATGCACTTAACAACGACGTTAAGCACAGCAATTATAGTTCGATTTGAACGTTTAAAATCTCAAGTCACGTCTCACGTACATAAAAGTAAACTGCAACTTGATATATCATTCTTAACAACTTAAGCGTAGGAAAACAACTCAACTTAATTGAAGCGTCTGGATTTTGATGCAATCCAACTCAAATTCATCAGCATAAATTAATCACTTCAATTTATTGTTTAAAAAAACGGAGAAAAACAAAAGAATAGTACTGTTCTATCCATTTTCTCTTTTTAAATTCCTTAAACTTATTTTTACTAGGTCTTGGAGAAAAACTCTTATGTAGGTACCTCATCACTATCTTGATAGTCTAGCAAACGTTTTTTATGGAAGAAAGTGGCAAACGAGCGAGCAGGTCACTGAATTCATAGGCATCTGCTACAAGATAGAGTTGCATATGCGTTGGCTACCTTTAACGGACAGAAGAGGAAATGGAAAGGAAAAAGGATATTTCCCTTCCATACCCTCGCCCGTCAAATCCTATCCCCGTTCCTTATTTAAAAAGGATGAGAAGGGGAAGATGACTATATATGGGCCTCCTGCACCTCATTCGTCAGACAAAATACTTCTACTTCATACCTGTCTTCTATGAGGTCATGGTATTTCACCAGTTGAGCCGACACATTCGTGCAACGGATGTCGTTGTGCGGGCTCTACCACTGTTAAAAGTTAGATTTATTTTATGACAAAAGTTGTACCACACACATTTAGAGGATTAGACACGGGGTCTTCAGACTTGAACAAGAACTTACATTATAACATGGCGTACAAATAAGGTAATTACTATCATTTCGCTTCAGTTAATTTATCTCTTTTAATATATTAATAAGGGGAGAAAGGGTACGACAGCCAACGCTCCTCATTTATCGTCGGTATGGGTCGCGGATGGGTTATAAATCAAATGCGTGCGGACTTCGGGTCACCATGTCTGTATTGATAAATCCTGAATATTAAAACTTGATAATAAGTTTGATATTATGTTGTATGTTAATTCATTCTGAATTAACTCAGTGCGAAATTACCAACCAATTGTCTAGCCAGGACAATGCCGGAACAAATACCACATTTACCTTTATATATAGCATGGTGAGATAGAAATTAAAAAAAATCAACCATTTCGCCTTCCTTTCTCATTCGTTCCTTTAAATCCTACAACCCCGTCTCAGTGACTGCTGAACAAAACACAGATTGAAATGGCCATCCACATTCCTTGGCTTTAAAACAATTGACAGCTTATGTTCATTATAGATACGCTAAAAATTTTATTAACAGTCCTAGCGTGGAGCACATGATGTGCACCCTACTCGGCCGACGACCCTGCGGCAGACATCGCGCGATCCGACGAGATTTCCGTTGCCAGAGATTAGAAAACCAATCTTTGTTAAACGACGCTAGTTTGACTGGCATGTCGGCATGTCGGCATGTGCGGGGTAGCGCCGAACCGTTGCAGCACATTAAGCCGCTGTAATTTACAAGATTACCTTCCTCTTTTCAGTTTTCAGAATGTATTAATCATTCATAATCTTAACCTGCCACTTCACCTCTGTAGATTAACAAAATATCGTTCTTATTGTATTAATACTTTACACTATCTGTGTGTTTTTAGGTGTAATAGGTTTAAAGAAACGCCAGTAGTACATTAAACTGACAATTCGTATCTTTAAACAGAAACGGTACTGTGTCGTACCGGTTCCATAGATACCGGTGTCTCAAACACGCGGTATCTATGGACAGGTGTGCTGTTTATAATGAAGAAGACAAGATCATAAATGAAAACGACATATCATGTAATATATTTTTTAAGAGAAGAATGTGGCAAACGAGCTCGCTGTTTATTCGATATGAAGAGACCGCTACCCACAGCCATCAGCAACAAGCTAATGAGTTGCAGATGCTTTGCCTACTTTTAATGAATGGAGGAGGGGACAATATTTTGTTTTTGTTCCCTTCCCTGTCAAACAACAGGGAAGGGATAAGGAAGACATTTCCCCCTCCCTTTCACATCTTTTCCTAATTAGAATTGGAAAGGAAAGAGAAGAGGATTAGGCCTCTGGCACCTCAATCATCTAAACCAGGTTACTTCTACTTCACGCATGTCTTCTGTAAGGTCGTGGTATTTCACCGGTCGAGTCGCCCTATTCATCCAATAGATGTTGTTATTGCGGGCTCTCCCACTGTTGAATATAGAATAAAAAGGGTGAAGCGGAGACTATAAAAGTACTCTGTTCATCTCTTTTTTCGTACTTTATTGGTACCTTGATATTTAGTTGGTAAACTCTATACATTACTTTTAATTAAAGAAAAAAAAACATAGACCGGTCCGTATCCACTATTGTTAGGATTGAATAAATCAAACCAAATTTAGATCTAGAAACTATGTGTAATATGAATAGGTCATTATAATTTAGAAATACTAAACGCTCATGGACTATAGCATTTAGCATTTACTCACTAAAAATGCCAAATTAAAGATAATCTACCAATATCATATCACAAGATATCAGTACCCCGCATACTTAACGACATAGACAAATATCTTTTGTCCTCGCGAGTATGTGCAGAGGCTTCCAATCCGCTGAGCAAATTTAAATAGACGCGCCTAAAGCTTTAAGACCTCTACACACTAAACCCGATAGCTTGAGCAGTAGAGGTTTTTGTTAAACACTAAGGATAAGTTAATACGCTATAGTTCTCAATACCATATCATTTTTCTTTCTTTCATATTCATCAATATGTTTGTATGTATTCTAGTAATTTTATCTTCTTAAAGGCTCTATAATTTTAGTAATTAATGAACTCTCCAAGAAAATATATCCCTGTATGTACACATAACCTCAAAATAAACAATTTGAAGTTAATAAAGACCGCGCGAGATTAATTGGCGAAAGTTTGTCGCTCAGGTGCGGCACTTGGTTAGAGTCTGTCTAAAATTCTTAACGAAACAATTTTCTGTGTCATCGAATTTAAATCAACTATTTGCTATAGATTAAGTTTAATGTGGCAATCGATTTTAGACTTATTATTTTTACTAAATAAGATTCTTTTTCATTTGCCACTCAAACATATTTACTGATATAAAAAATATAACGAGAATAAATTGTTCTGTTATAATTTGTAAATATTTTTTATTTATTTAATTATTTAATTAAATTATTACGTACAAATGTTGTCAAGATTTTAACTATCGATTTTCGCAATTACAATAAACTAATTTGCAGTAACAATATGAAGTCTTTGCAAGCTCATTTTATACTTTTGTTATCAAACAATGGAATCTAACTTTAGCACTATTCAGGACGAACGACCCTGCCAGTAGATAAACACGACAATTCTGTAATCTGTTACTTTTGTTGTTCACTTCTTGAAGACGATTCAATTTATTGAGCTTTTAACAAAACGGACGTTGTATGAAAAAAAAATATATTTAAATAGGATAAATATTTCGCTTTATATACTGTCGTAAAGTATATACATAACTCTACATTAGGAAGCTAATGAGTTGCAGATGCATTGCCTACCTTTAATGGACAGAGGAAGAAAAACACGGGAAAAAATATATTTCCTTTTGCTGTCCATACTCTCGCCTCTTCCTCTTCCCCTTCCCATCCTTTCCTTATTAGAAACTGAGAGAAAGAGGAAGAACTACACTTGAGCTTCCGGCACCTCACTCATCATACCAAATGCAGAATACGCCTTGACGCTTGTTAGAAAAGTTTGCGCCCGGAACTCAAAGGAGTGACTTATAAAATCAAAAAGAGCCAATAGCCCGAAATAGAACAACGGATTACGTTACGCCCTGAGATACATAAGATCATGGGTTCAAAACCTTCGGTCGACTGTTGTCATGAAGCAAACTGTCGCTTCGTTGGACGAGAATGTTAGAATATGCAAAAGCAGACGTTGCTTAATAACTATTTTGACTAATTTCTGCACTCGAATACGGGTTGCATTCAAAATTATTTTATTATTATATTAGATTTTACATTTAAAAATAAGTTGAGGAAACAGAAACTTTTCTTCGTCACTGTACGAGCCAACAGTAAATTGAATTTGCTATTTATCCCATCACGAAATACTAACTTAAAATAATGTTGCCAATAAATATTTAAGAAGTTTTCGAAAGCGGCGCTTAGTTCGTAAGACACGTCGAGTCCCGATCCGGCAAACTTTCGATCTCACACGTCTCATAGCGGAGTACTTTGACCGGACACTAGTGATGTGCCTCGATACAGTTCACGATTTTCAAACATTACCTTTATGTTTTAATTGACATAATGAATAATTCCGAATCGACTGCATGACTTGAGGATACTGCGATCTTATTGTCGAATGAACGATAATAAAAAAGCAAAATTATAACAGTTATATGGTAATTTTATAACTAATTGTAAGTCAAACGACTGTGTTGGGATTCTCGCGTCAGAAATATAAACTACTTTAGAAAAAGGACAGTTTTTTCTATTTATATGTACATACAATAACAGGAGACCTAAATCTAATGACGTCAGACTAGCGTTGTACAGTATAACAAAAATGTTATGTATTACAGTTAAAAGATTCTGGTTATAGACTAACGAACGTAGTATAGTTTTGTAACTCACCATAGAAAGAAGGGCGCATTCGGTTAGGTCCTATGAGCGGCCTGAAAGCATTTTATTGTAAATTTATTAAATTATGTACAAATTTATAATCAAATGTCCACTATAATAATGCACTAGCTTCCCGTGCCCGGCTTCGGTTGGATAAATTTAACATAGTGACAAATATGCTATAAGCAAAGAATTATTAAAACTGTCCAGTAGGTCTTGAGTTTACCCTTTAGCAACAATCTTTTTTTTTATAATATAAACGTCCAGTTAAAAGAAAAAGATTAGTAACGTCCTATCTGGATTTCAATTGTTTAACAAAACTGTAGCTTGTTTTCTTTTTAAAAAATAAATTTTTCACAATTAAACGTCACAGAGGAGTTGGTAGTGACGCATCACTATATCACCCGTCAATATTTACGGTATAGGTGAGTAATTAAGGAGTTTTCAGACTTCAGTTTTATTGGAAACGCCATTTTGTTTATTGCCTTTGCATCGGCACGATCCACAGTCAGCTTAAATATGCGCGCTGAGCGGGGATTTCCCTAAATACAACACGTATTAAAGGATTCGCTCAGTGAAGTACTATCGCGCTGCTAAAATTTAATTTTCCAAATGACATTTCTTCAATGTACATCTTAAGATTGATTATTCTACAAATAAACTCTTAAGATCTTGCTTATTTACTTCACAGATAGACGGAAGGTTGAGATATGTGATTGTGAAGTAGCAGTGCCCACTTAACGTGATATTAGGCGTTTGGTCGTTTAATTTCTTCACAAAAAACATACACACGAACTAGATATACAGCCAACAATAAAGTAGGCACACTTGGTAGTGCCTAAATAACATTTGAACAGAGATAACTTTATGCGAGAAAGATTATGTGACTTAAAACCGGTGAAAAGGTAACGGCATTCACAATTCTAGTAAAGACAAAGGCGTTATCCAATATTAAAATAAAATATTCTGTGTACTTACATTTATAACTTCGACACCTGTCGATAAAACGAAGACGAAGGTATTTTTAGACCTATGACAGGCATATACATAGTAGTATTGACTTATATATACATAATATGCAGTATGGTAATGTAGTAAGTTGATGGTAAGTATGGTAGATACATACCATCTACCTACTATATCACTATATGACCATAAATTACCACATACCTTCCGTCTGTGCTACGCCACAATTGATTATGTACTTAAGGACCACCAAACGCTTTTTATACTTGGCTTTACAGATCGTTGACACAACAATGTAAAAGCAAGCGGTTGTCTAAAATAGACTCACGGTTCAGGTTACGCCCACAATGTATAATGTTTGTTCTTCGAAAACAAACAAAAATATTAAACTTGTGAAATGAAAAATATTTTCTTATAAATTAGTTTGGCAAAGAAAATACCATAGTATTAATTGGGCAAAGAATATACCATATTATTAGTTGGGCAAAGAAAATACTATATTATTAGTTGAACAAAGAAAATACCATAGTATTAGTTGGGCAAATAAAATACCATAGTATTAGTTGGGCAAAGAAAATACCATAGTATTAGTTGGGCAAAGAAAATACTATATTATTAGTTGGGCAAAGAAAATACCATAGTATTAGTTGGGCAAAGAAAATACTATATTATTAGTTGGGCAAAGAAAATACTATATTATTAGTTGGGCAAAGAAAATACTATAGTATTAGTTTGGTAAAGAAAATACTATAGTATTAGTTGGGCAAAGAAAATACTAAAGTATTACTTACAACTAATTCTATTATATAAAAAAACCACTTACACAAAATAAAATCTTGAATAAAATAAATACATTTTTAATTAATATCGAAATCTACATATCAGCGATTCTATTAAAAACGCAAAGTGGTTTATTATTCAAGAAAAATATCGCCAGTGAATTTATTTTCACATATAAAAACATTTTTATGTAAAAGAAAAACAACGAGGCGATTTGCCTAAGATACATTTTAAGTTATTAATAATCTGTACTTAGATTTCGACTGGCGATTTGTTAGACACGTCGCTGGACACCGGACAAATGTTATGTCTCACAAAAACACGCCGCACGATAAATATTCAGTGTGGCCAGATTTATATCACACACCCTATCAAAATATAAAAATAAACAACCCTAATGATTTTATCTCGTAGGGATACTTCACAGAAAATTTCAGTTAACAAAAATTAGTAATGGAAAATATAAATCTTACATAGTATAAACAGACTTGCCTTATATTCACATTCTTTAAACTACGCAATGGATTTTAATGTTGTTTTTATCAATAGAATAAGAGAATAAGGTTTATTTGTTTAATACGTGCATATTTAAATAGATAAAAGCATATAATTTCGAAGATTTGTAATGTGTTGTCGTTAAAAACATATCTTTATGCTCTTACATTGCAAACGAAACCTTACGATATAGATTAAAATAATGTAGTAGGGAATTGTATATCTATAAAAAGATCTACAAAAAAGTACGCAATACGCGGGAACAGCTTGTACAATCTAATTGGTTACTTTCGGAGTTATCGCAAAATAAAAAAAATAACATCGACCGCGGGTCTCATACCGATATCGGAACTGTTCGCTTGATGCGACCACCACCGCTCCTTGCTATCGCCCACAGTGCTCAGGCTCAATGCGCTTTCAATACTGGGATCGATCCGGGTATAACCCATCCAGCAATACAGCTAGTATCTAATAATACAAACTCCGGTTACTTTTAAATAAAAATCACTACTTACCCTAAGTAAAAAAATTAACGGTCACCTAACATAAGGTCTGTTTTACTTAAATAATGAACTGCTTGCTCAGTTGCCGTTTCTTCTATAAAAATACACATCTAAGATATAAAGGCCCTTCAATAAGTTGCGCTCTACTTAGCTGTTCATGTTATTAAGTTATTCTATATTGTGTAAATATAAATGTAAATATAAAGACGAGGTTCACTTTTAATAATCGCGTGCAATTTTCATAAAATGCGGCTATAAATCATAACATGAACGTCGAACATTATTTATGAATTTTTATAAGTTTGTCTGCATAGACAGAATCGGTGCAGACAATCGGCCCGTATCGTAAAATTGATGATACGTGGCCACGATGAGTAGTTAAAACTGTCTCAAAAAGTTATGAACCCTTATTGGACTCTTGAGGGTTTTTACAAACTCCGCTTTTGCCGTACATCTTCGAAATATGAAGACATTGTAAGATGGACATTTTTCTTTCCACGTAAGATATAGTGGTAATACGTCCAAAGGATATTAATATTTTTTTAAATAATAGTATTTTTATTAAATCTGGAGAGGAAATATCTGACCCATTTTATTAAATACAATGATAATAATTGCCTCAAAATATTAGGCCATCACAAGCTCTTTTGATTTTGTATACTCCTTGAGACAAGACTCCTTTCAGTCGACAGTCGTCCACTGTTGGACGCAGGCCTCCCCCGTTCATCGCCACAAACAGCGGTCCCCTGCCACCCTCATCAAGTAGACTCCCATAACCTTGACCAGATCATCGGTCCATCTTGTGTGAGGCATACCCACGCTACGTCGACCTGTACGTGGCCGCCATTCCAGAATATTTCGGAACCATCGATAATCCATTGTGTCCGTCCCATGTCCACTTTAGGGCACAATGGGTAGACACAATGGGTGCAACTCTTCGGGCAATGTCAGTTGCTTTGGTTCTACTGCGGGTCAAATCTTTTCTGATACGATCTTTCAGAGATACTCCGAGCATTTTCCTCTACATTACCACATTGGCGAGTACGTCTACTCGGGACACACTATCCTGTTAGGTAGGTCCAACTTCGAGAAGGAAGTCAATCGTCGCATCCGACTCGGATGAGCAGCGGTTTTGAAGTTTCGAGATATCTTCTCGTCCTAACACTAACCTCAGTGTCTCAAGACGAAAGTCTTCGAGCAGTGTCGGGCACGTCTCAGTGTCATAAGCCATCAATATTGCCAGTGATGGCTTATGACACTGAGACGAGGCGCCTCATTCTGGGCTCCTATAGCAAATAGCAATGCTATATCTATTTTCGTATTTTTGCGAAACTTATTTAAGAAATAACTGTTGTCAATGTTTTCAGAATAGATTGCTGGAGCTGTGGCGTAACTAAAATCCTAACTTCAAAGTCCCTGGGCTTTTCGTACGTCTTTAGCTTAAGTTTTAATACGTAAATAATATTATAGGTACTAATAGAAGTTACTTTTATAGTAATTATCCAGACTCTAGGATCAAGTGATAACCGGTTTTCCCAAGAAAATTACGTCACGCGAAAGAATGAAATTGCAATATACAAGCTTCTAGAAATGAAAAAGACGTCAATTTTTGAAAAAGTGAAAATCAACTTTTTTGTCGAGCTGGTCAGCAACAGTCAGCTGTTTCATTAAGTTCGTAATTATTTGTAAAACAGAGCTAATTTCTGTGCTCGGTAAAAACATGCTTATATGCTATAAGTATATATTATGCTACAAAAGTCGTAGTGAGCGGAAACCCGAAAATATAACGTTTAATTCGTAAGAACTATTTAAATTTGTTTTTATCACCTGATCAATAGTATTGATCCGTCAAATCAGATAGTAGCCATTCAACAAGTTCGTCTGTCAGTTTTACTGTTTTTGAATTTGATCGGGAAATAGAAGTTTAGGTTTACCAGATGTGATACTTGAAAATTACCTTATTTGTGTGGTAATATAATGTAAACTCGGGCGGGAAAACTAGAAACCGACGAAATATATTCGGATATGTTCTTCTAGGGTTCCTCCTTCACGTTCGGATGGACCCCCAAGCTCTGGAATGAGCTTAACAAACAAGATAAAATGTTCTAAATCAAAGTCGCTATCCAGAAACAAAATGTGTTTTCTAGTGTTTTAGACAAAATGTTTCTTCGATAAAAAGATTTTGTTCATTATTACAATGGCATGATAAAAAAAAATGAATAAAATGTATTGAATATTTTTAGACTAGGTATTTGAAAGAATTTTTTTTTTCATCATTGCCTTCCAGCGCCCAAATGCAATTTTAGATATAGATAAGTTGGGTGCAATCGTCATATTCTCGGCTAAAAAATCTGTGGTCTCTCGTTATACACAATATTTCCGGACACTGCAGTTTTCAATAGATAGATTTTTGTTCATACCGACTGAAAATGATAATTAGTAGTGCGGAGATTTTACCATAACCTGGCAGCATTGTTTTTTTCTTGCATTGTATATTTGTCCCCTGCCTTTAAAAATTCGCTATAAAATAATCTATGGAAGTTAAATAACGAGGAAAATGTTTGACCTAAAGTTCCATGTTACCAGGTCATAAAATTTTAAAAAAAAAGAGGAAAACGTCATTTCCAAACGCCATATGTCATACTTACATATCTTTGACTTTGACACTTCGGTCCATCTCGAGTCTCGACCTCCATTCATCCTTCATACTAGTACATTGAAGATTTTAACTCCATTTTCAACGAAATCAAAAGTAAAACACTCTTTATAGAGCTTCAAAAACAATCGAACTAATTTTATACACAAGCGAAAAAACATAAAGTGAAAATGGCGTTGAAATCTACACCGGCGGTGTTCGGTTTGTTAACTCGCTTGTCTCGTCGTACTTTTTCCACTTCTAAAGCCTTAGCTTCCAAGCCAGTGACTGTTCGTGATGCCCTTAACCAAGCATTGGACGAAGAAATGGCACGGGATGAAACAGTATTTATTCTAGGTGAAGAAGTAGCTCAATATGATGGAGCCTACAAAGTTAGCAGGTAATTATTCTTAATATAATGGTTTAGTTTCGTTTTTGATCAGAAACAATAGAGAGAAATAAATATTCAATACTTTCATCCCTAGATACTCAATTATTAACCCTTTTTATTGTTATTTTTTCAATTCACATGTATTACATAACCAATACATTTATTGACAGTTCCTAGTTTTCTTAACCTCAAATAAGTATATTCTGTTATTAGTTATACCAAATTTCTAATAGAATAATTAAGGTAGAAATTTAAAAACAAACATGTTTGTCAACAAAAGGACACTGATGGATCAAAATATTTGTATCTGTTTATATTTGTTATCTGTTAGAAATAGATAAAGAAAGGTGTGACAGTCATTGAAATTCAATAACTACTTATTGTACACAAGACTAAATAAAGGTCACATTTAAAAAAGTTGGAATCAAAGGTAAAATAAAGTTGATATCACATCTGCAGTATTTGTTTAAGAGATAACATTCATTACATTAGATAAGTTTGCAGCTTAAAGTTGATAGACTACCTAATACTGGCCTCTTAAATTGTTGTAGTCTGGTAGTACACATATATACTACAAATATTCTATAATTCCCAAGGAGGGTTAGCGTCACATAGGCCATATAAACTAGCCAAAAACAGTATGGACTACAATCTATTGTGCCGACCCCACATTAGTGGGAAAAGGGCAGGAAGATGAAGATATATACTACAAATCCTTAATAACTAATTTTGGATTCTACACTAAAATCTCACTGTGCCGGAACAACCTTAGTTTTAAACCTTGAATCTAAGCTGCAAGGCCAACTTATTTTTTTCACTATTCATTAAAATAATGAAACTTTAAGTTTAGAAAAGGCATGATGCAACTATAAAAGAGACTGTTATCAAATTACTGTTGTCACTGTTTGCCTTTGCCTTCTTCTTGTCACTTTATATCTATATATATAAAAGGGGATGTGTGTATGTAGATATGTTCCCTATAGACTCTGATACGGCTAGATCAATATCAATGAAATTTTCAGATTGGCCTAATGGGTGTTCCTGTGAATTTTGGTAGCGATCGGATTAACATAATCTGTAATACCAGGGCGTAGCTGGGGCGGGTTACTATTGTAAAATAAAATGTCAGGACCACGATTGGTGACTTGAATAAACTTTATTTCTTGTGCCTTAGTGAAATCAGGAAAGTGGATAGGTTCCCGGTCTATGCCTATAATATTTTTCATTAAATTTAGTTAGTTTAGTAGTTACATGATTTGGTGTTCCCTTTCCCTTTTACAATATTAGGTGTTTTAGTAGACATGAGATTACATATTTCGAGCAGCTGTGTTGAAAGTGCAGGTTGCAATGGGCACCAACCAAAGGTGCCATCTCCTAATGGAGGTTGGATTCTTTGCAATACGAGGAAGATTCAATCTTGCATTGTTAAGATTAAAGACAGGACTTATGTTTAATTTTGTTC
>JWHW01031383.1:316418-346516 GCA_000931545.1 Papilio glaucus | reverse complement strand
CCGTTTACAAAAGTTATCACTTGCTACTTTTATACTTGCGCTATTGTGCCTGCTTATGAGGAAGAAAGCGAATGCTAATTCGGTCTTCATCAATTAATCAGTTAAGTTTAAAGTTGAAATAATATGAAAAGATAATTGTGTCTGCAACCCAAGTAACCACTACGAATGTATAATTCTGAGTGATATTTTAATTTATCTGTATAATTGTAGCCAGTGAAGTTATTGATATCAAACCAAATAGATTACGTTCTAAATGTAATTGAAGGTAAGTTAATAAATTTCTACAATAAAAGATTTAATATATAATTTAGTTGTCTATATGTTTCAAAACAAAAATGATCAAATTCTTTCAAAATCTTCAAATAAAAATATGTACAAACGTAATTCTTATAACATTGATAATACGAATAAAATAACTTCTGTCTGCCGCCTGCTATAAAATATAACTTGTTAACTATTTTGTTAATGGATAGTATGTAATAATTTGGAACACCGCTATCATCGAGGACCGGAAGTGACACGGTGTTGCAAGCTACGTTGCGTGCGCGCGCTCCCCTGCGTAGGAGCAGCTTCCGTTTCCGATCTGCCGCACTTGTTGCGCAACCTGACGTCCCGCGTGTATTTTAGTATTTTTATTGTTTGACTGTCATAAACTAGGCGCTTATTAACAGATGAGCTAATCGAAATCTGCATATTGCTGAATAACAACCAGGGCCTTATGGAATTTATTTATTTTATTTATTTATTCCGGCATGAATATTTTTTTTATAGAAACTTTATCCAAGAGAGGAGGAGAGGATAAATAGAAAAAAAGGATATTTTCTTCTACTATCTATCCCCTCCCTCGTCTAATCGTCTTCCCCTAAGAGAAAGGGTAAAAGGACCATAATTAGGCCTACGGGACCTCACTCATCAGATGAAACCCAGTATACTTCTACTTCACGCCTTTATCCTGTGAGGTTTTTTTATGGTAATAGGTGGCAAACGAGTAAGCGGATCACCTGATGTTAGGCGAGTGCTACCCATAGACATCTGCAACAAGCAAATGTGTTGCAGTTACGTTGCCTACCTTTAATGGACAAGAGGGTATAGACAGGACAAAGGATATTTCCTACACCCCATCAACCCCCTCACCCTCCAATCCTCTTCCCGTTCCGATCCTATCCTTATGAGGTAATGGTGGGAAGGGGAAGAGGACTGAAATTAGGCCTCCGGCACCTCACTCATCAGACGAAGCGCAGAGTACTTCTACTTCACTCCTGTTTTCTGTGAGGTCGTGGTATTTCACCGGCCGAGCCGTGCAACAGATGTGGGCTCTAACAATGTTAAAAAGAAAGGTATTTACGTACACTTTTGCCTTCCATCTGATAAGTTGGTGTGCCATAAAGCTCTTATTTTGGGAGTTTCTCCTAACTTCCACCTGGTGAAATAAAGATCTGATAAATCTTTGCGAAGCGAGGGCTCAGCTACCTCATGAGGTTTAAATACACAGCAGTGTTATGTAACCTGTGTCCTTTCTTTGTATTTTTTTACATTGTACATCTATTGCTCTAACGTAAGTTGTGATTTTTTTTTCTGAATTCTAGTTGTATTTTGGTGTCATGGATCGTTGATTCGGACATCATGCGGTTCGATGAACCCTTGTTCCGGATATGTGACAAGCACGAACTACATTTATTCCATGGGTCGGCAGGCGCGCCGGGTAAGTACATCGTGGGTAAACACAATTTAATTAAAAGTTGTCAAAGCCACTAGTTTAATTTGGCTTTAAAACTTAGTATATTAGAACTTCTTCGGTGACGGATTTACGATGTTTTATTCAAGTTTATATTGTACCTAACAAGTGAATTACAATTTAAATCATAATTAATCAATTAAATTGATCACTTACTGTTGCCCGCGACTTCGTCCGTGTGGAATCAAATAAAATATATTAATCACTTTGCAGAATAAAAGTTTATGATCGTACTTTTTACATTAATTTTACCGTACAGAATAAAACATAAATGATCAGTATCAACATTATATTTTGATATTACAAACAATTTAATTTTGTTTCCGTGTATGGAGCTACATTTAACACGGTGTTGTTGCTATTCAATTTTAAATTTAAAAAATGGTAAAGTAATAACGCACGTGTTCAAGGCAATTAACAATAACAAAAATACAGCTGTTTACGACCTCGTAAGCTGCGGTACTAAAAAAAATAAGTATTAAGAATTTACAACTAATATTTTGACTGTTATAATATTTATTATATTATGTTGTACGCACTCTTTATATTTTTAATGCGCATTTTTAATCAAGAACAACGACACCAACACCGACACTGAAAACGATACCGTCACCGCCACCATCACCACCTTTGATATTACAAACACTTCAATTTAATTTATCTGTATAGATTAATAAACTAGTAACTTTACAGTTTGTTCCAAATCGAAATGGAAATTTTCTAAACAAACAAATGTTACTTACCATTGGCGGCCATTAAACTTTTATATACTTTATGATTTTGTGGAAATCGTGAGATAAAGTAAAATTAAATTGTACATGGAAAGTTAATGTTCTGTTTTTCAAAAATATTTAGGAATTAACGAATTAAAAAATTTTTGGTGTACCCTCTGTTTACAAACTTTTTTCATCTTGATTTGGAACAAGCTTTATAAATAAAAAACTATATATAATAAGAAATTGAGATAACTTTGAATGAGATTGAGATTGCGATGAAAATAATGAAATTGGGCAAAGCACCCGGGTATGACAGGACTTCTCTTGAAATGCTGAGAGCTGGAGAAGGTTTGGTTGCAAGCCTGCTGTGGGTCTTTTTCAATATATGTTGGAGAGATGGCCTGGTACCGGAAGATTGGTATAAAACCGTCATCGTCCCTTTATATAAAGGAAAAGGTTCACAGCATGATTGTAAAAATGACCGAGGAATCAGCCTTCTCAGTTTTGTGGGAAAACTTTATGCTAAAGTACTGATTGAAAGAATCATGAAAGAAACAGAAGAAAAAATGTGGGATGTGCAAGCAGGTTTTAGGAAAGGAATGGGTTGCATGGATCAGATGTTTTCTTTACGTATGATCACAGAAAAGTTTCTGGCTGTAAACCAAAAAAAAATCTGCGCCTTCGTAGACTTAGAAAAGGCCTATAACAAAGTTAAAAGAGATGATCTGTGGTCAAGTTCAATTGAGTTTGGATTGAACAATGACCTTATACAAGCATTAAAGTCTCTTTATAAAGATTCTACTGCTTGTGTTAGGATTAACGGGGCCTACTCAGACTGGTTTAGCATCAATAAAGGTGTAAGACAGGGCTGTGTAGCATCCCCGTGGCTGTTCAATCTATTTATGGATGAGTGTTTGAAAGCTTCGAAAGACGAAGAGTGTGGATTAAGACTGGGTGGGTTACGGGCGTGAGCGCATATTTATTTATTTATTTTTATATAAATAAGATCTGTTAAAATAAGGTCGGATGCAAAAATACTTGCGTAGACATAATCTATATACAGATAAATAAAATTGAAGTGTCTGTATGTAATATCAAAATTAAATTCCCATACCCAGTACACACATGATGTATATCCGGTACTTATAACAAAAATACAATTTTTAAAATTTTTGTCTGTCTGTCTTTCTGTCTGTCTGTCCGGTTATTCCGGGTAATCTCCCAAACGACTGAACCGATTTTGATGGAAAGATAGGTAATATTGCAAGGCTTCAAATAGGCTACATTGATTTAAGCAAAATAATTAGGGTTTCGCGCTAAAAGTTAAAAACCCTCCAAATTGTGGACAAAATTATGCGTCGCCGTATCGAAAGGGCCGCCCCCACCTGCGATGTGACAAAGGTTGCTTTAAAGCAGTTTAATAAAAAAAATACTTGCGTACTTCATTGAAGTGTAAACTTCTTAACCGCGTTAGATCTAATAGGTTCGCGAGATCGACATGCGCATCATGCGTCAGCGACAGCGTCATCAACATGCTTATCTTCTTCTATACAGGTTAATAAAATTGAATTGTCTGTATGTAATCTATATCTATACAGATAAATAAAATTGAAGTGTCTGTATGTAATATCAAAATTAAATTCCCATACCCAGTACACACATGATGTACATACGGTACCTATAACAAAAATAAATTTTTTATAATTTTTGTCTGTCTGTCTGTCCGGTTATTCCGGGTAATCTCCGAAACGACTGAACCGATTTGGATGGGACTTAGGGCTTATCAAAATATAACTTTGATACTCATGTTTTACGTTTTATTTTGTACGGTAAAAACAAATAATATAAAAAATACGATTTTAAACTTTTATTCTGCGAAGTGATTAATATGTTTTATTTGATTCCGCGCGGACGAAGTCGCGGGCAACAGCTAGTCTCTTAATAATTTTGAAATCAGAATTCTCCGATTTAATTTCTTATGTAAAAATATTAAGTAGTAAAATTTGTGCACGGTTTTTTGATAACATATAAGTCCAATCTATATCAAAGGCTATTCTATTATGCAACTGGTACTGGGTCGTGGCTTTTTCCGTTGACTTAGTAGTAAAAATTGGAATATATTTAGACACAAAGTTGAAGTTGTTGCTCTTACGACTGTAGTCCTTGAGTACACACAGGGTGTTCTTAAAATTCGATAAGCATATAATACTGGTAAATTGTTTTATTTTAATGGTATCTATAATTGGTAGTAGTTAGGATCTGGACGTAAAAGGATTGCTTCTGAGTTTTGGTAAAAGACTTAAGCTAAGGCATTCGACGCTCGTGAACACAGCTCGGTGAAACTGTGTACATCTTTTGTAAGACAAAGTAATTGTGAGCCACGGTAATATGTAAGTTGTTGTGATAATAAGTTAATTAATTCTATTTTAAGTGGGTTACATAGTTCAATTTAAACCGGCACCGTCCCTAGATGGTGCAGTCGGGTACTCGTACAGTCGTGTTGACGTTTCATGCGTCACTAAAAATAATTTTGAAAAAATTTAAATTCTTTTACTTTAATAGTTGAGAGGAGCATAAAAGAGAGCCTTAAAAATGTAAGGCAAATGTCATTAATTTTTTAATATTACCTCTCCAGGCATAATCTGGCCACAAACGAATCTGTTAAGATGGTTATACACAGAGAGCTCGCCATAAAAAGTCATAAAACGTATTTTAACATCCATTCGATAATCAATCTAACACGTCATAACTTTGACATCCAGTCTGTATCGACTTAACTCAAACTTGAAACACAATTTGTACAAAAATAACTTTTAACTGTTATATAATAAAGACTGTTATAACTTACCAGGTTTGTCTTGATAAAAAACTATAGGATAAGACTGCTGACTAAATGAGTCTTAATATAAACATGTTAATTCTTAATAAAAAAAAAATATCGAGATATCCTACGTAACAATTTAGGTACAAATTGGTAAGTTACATATGAACGTATTATCGAGTCTGTTCTAAGATTGTTTGTACCATATAATTTCTTGTAATAAATGTTTAGTTTTAATTGGATTTTTCTTATTTTACGCATGATTCTATTGTCTTAGCTGTAATAACCGCGGTCACTTGTATCATCAAGAATGTAAACTTTAAAAGTTAACATTGTCAGTCGCTTTAAATTCAAACTTAATTCATTGATCTTAAATAGCGTATTTTTATCACATTTTAAGTTTCTAAATCAAAGGAATGCAAATATTTATAGCAAACATATCTAAATTCCTAACGATTCATCTCGACACTTTAAAAATATAGTCTTTCAAGAGTGCAGCAAAGTAAGGAAAAATAAGCGTGAAAAGGCTGTTTTTAAAAATCTCAGCGTACCATCTTTCGACCACATCACCACTTAATATCAGGTTGGATTGTTCGCTAAGCCCTAGTTTACTCATTATAAAAAGAAGCCTTTTTAAGGGGAGCACTTTGTAGTTAGTACAGACCCTTGCAAGTCAGTTACCCTGAATTTAAGCCGTCCGATCTTAAAAAAGCGGTAATAAAATATCTACCAGTACAGTCTGGAACAAGGAATAAGTCCTACTAAGCCTGATATTGCGCGTTGATTAATTTTCAGACACGTTAAAACATGGCTTACCTCGTGATGTTTTTAACCGACTTCAAAAAGGAGGAGGTTGTCAATTCGTCGTCGATTTTCTTCATTAATTTTGTTGGTATAGTTAGTATTCAATACTACCGGTTCTTGGTCTCGATCCTGACTCGCCTGTAACAAAAAGTAGTATTAATAGCACAAAACAGGAATGGTAATAAATTTGTTTCAAGCTTTCGTTTATCAAGTTATCAAAATAGACTTTTAGTTATTAATAATTAATATAAAATATTAACAAATCATAATAGATCAATTTATTGTAAGTAATTATTGAAATAAGTAAAATAAATTCATTAAAAAAAGTGTCGCTACACACTTTTTTCGTCATAATCACACATTATGTAACCCGATATCGTCATAGATTCTAAGTTTGCCTTATTACTTATCCATCAGATTTTTTTAATTCAACAGACAGACATTATGTCTTCGAGAATAGATTTTTTTTTTATTGAAGAAGGTGGCAAACGAGCAAGCGGCGCACCTGATGTTAAGTGAACGCTACCCATAGACATCCGAAACAAGCTAATGTGTTGCAGATGCGTTGCCTACCTTTAATGGACAGAAGAGGATAAACAGGAATGAGGATATTTCCTTTTCCCTGTTAACCCCTCTCCGTCCAATCCTCTTCCCTTTCCCATCCTATCCTTATGAGAAAAGGGTGGGAAGGGGAAGAGGACTGAAATTAGGCCGCCGGCAGATTTCAATAAAGAGGTACTATTCCAGGATCATCAATTACTAAAGACGCTTTACTCAATGGTATTTTTAAAATATTTATTTCTACTTTATGAAGTGTAACACTTACTAAAATTGCTTTTGATCTCGTTAGTGGAAATTAATCTAAAACCTCTAATCAAAATCAAAGTGACAGCTGGCGAAAATGATAATTGTAATTTTTATTTAAAGTAAAAAAGCTTTCTGCTTATTGCTTCCGTGAAAAATCACGGAAATTTAGCGTTTATAATGATAAGGTAGAAATGATTAATTAAAAAGCTGCTAAGGCTTTTAGTCTTTTTCCATTTGGTTCAAACAGATAAAAATCGTATTCATCCATCAGTTTTTATCGATTATAATGTAAAAATAATAATAAATCAGCCTTTTTTGGTATGTTTTCCCCACTGCAAGGACACATGCCTCCTCTCCGAGAGAGGGAAGGGGCCGTATTCCACCACGCTATTCAAATTTGATGATTCTAATATATGCCGGTTTTCTCACTATGTTTCCTTTCACCGTTTTTAGAGCAGTGGTAATGAAAAAAAAATACACAAAGTAAGCACCAAAAAAGTTCAAACCCGCGACCACCACTGCTCCTATTGCGTTGTAGGAATAGCAAAATCGCATGACTGATGATTTGGTCCAAGTTGCCTACCTACCCTCCTATCCTACTGGATGTGGACGGCAGGGGACCGATTCTTACGGTGATCAATGGGGAAGACTACTTCCAGCAGTGGTCGGCTGAGAAGAAGAAAAATTGTAGAATCCAAAAATGATGCAGTTTGTCTGAAATTCAAAAGATTGGCAGATAGTCGGATGCCCAACAACTGACCTACCATTGCTTGTTATGTTTGCTAAGAATATTCTTCTCAATAGTAGGGTGGATAAGTGAGTGCCCTCATTACTGCTGTCTGCCACCTGGCTGTTTTAGTGTCCTATAAACAATTATTTGTTATTTTACAATGGTAGCTAAAGGGTTCTATTTTAGTAGCGTTTTATTATGCAGTGTTTTGGTGACTGAATAAAGTCAAAAATATACAAAATTCGTCCTCTACGCATTTTTTGTAAGTACTTATAAAAAATGTCTATCATGGCATCTCAGATTGAACTTGAATAGTGGGCCGGGGAGAGTTTACAATTAGCCTAAACTTGAAACAGTTTTTGGTTTATAAAAAAATCTATTAGCGTTTAATTATAGTACTGTTCTTGTTAATCAATATTGATATAGTATACTTTATAATTTTATCGACTGGATAAAAATTTGGAATGCGTCATAAAAATATTTATATGCACAAAAAAGGCTATAACATCAATTTACAAATGGGACCGGCACGGCAAAAACGCTGCATCACCTTGTTGTGTGGCGCGCGCGTTCGACCTGCGGCACACGGCGGTTGCGATCTGGTTATTGCTTCCTTCGATACAATTATTTGATTATAAACTTGAAAATTAAGGGTTCGATCTAATTAATTTTCGTATTGAAAAGTTTGCTTAATGTTCAACAGACTATTGATTGCACACAGAAAGCTTTATTTAATTTCTTCCCATAAAAGAATTGTGTGTTGATACAAGACGACGTTCGACAATAACACCTACATATTTTGTTTAACACAATATGTTTTTGAAACATAATGCCATCTGTTGGTGTCAGTACGAATTTTACGACATGTTCTTTTTTTACTGATCTCTTTATTTAAAAAAAATTTCAATTCTCACTACAGTAACAGATGCTTTAAATGCAAAATAATGAAGGTAAATAGGTCGTTGCGACAAAAAGTCCACCTTTGAAAAATAGTACAAGTTTCATTAATTGAAAAAGCTATAGTTTGGGAAAAATCGGATTGTTTATTGTCTCTGTCTATCCTGAATTGAAGTGTAAGCAGTAACTTCAATAGCTTTAAGAGTTCAAGTAATTTTTTTTAATGACAATTTTTATATTCCAGTTAAATATATATTTTTATCATTACACACTTTTAGCTTATAAAACAATTTGCTAGCCCCTTCTACAGAACTGTTGACCCAGAACAAAATAGAACGGATAATTAATTTAAAAAAAACATTGTTTGACCTACATATCTTCCACGGAGGATGACCGTATTTTAAATGCTCTATCGCAGACTTAATCTTGAAGCGTAGTTTCTAGTTTTGAATAATAAAACTTGTGGATTAGTGTTTTTGCCTGAGGGAATTACTAAATATTTCCTCAGAGGTCCTTCTTACTAATAATACGGGATTTAAATAGTGAGACGTGACCAGTCCAGGCTCAGTTTGATTAATCACGCGCGTGGATGTTTTGATTTATGGTGAGGCGTACAAGAGCGGCGTCGCCCTTCGTCTGTCCGTACCTCACTATATCTCACTCTGCGCTTCGTTATTTCTGTATATATGTACATACTTTATTAGCAACATCCATGTAGCCGTTTTGTTATTGTGTGTCAAACAAATACAAAAGTTTAAGAAACAACTTAATTTAGGGAGTATAGTCGCAATCAGTTGACAAATTTATACGGAACAGGGCTCAACATGTCGTGTAAAATTATGTTTTGAAAATAAATAAAAACGAATAAACATAAAGTAAAACAATAAAACAGAACTTAACTTATATATTTTTATAATAATAAGTAATAAATCGAGCAGATGTGGCCTAGTAGTTTAGGCCCGACTTACGTACGGTAGATCGCGGGTTAGAACCCAGGCAGGCGCTTTACTTTGTGTAAGTTCATCACCACTACTCCTACAACGATGAAGGAAAAAGTCGTGAGGAAACCGGCATCTCTTAGAACCACCAAATTCGAATATCGTGGTGGATTACGGCCCCTTCGCTCTCTCCGAGAGGAGGCCTGTTTCCCTGCAGTGAGAAAACATACTGAAAAAATTGATTTATTATTATTATTATTATTAAGTAATAATTACAGAATAAACTTATTTTAAATATAAATTATGGACGCGCAAACAAAGAAGGGAGTCGGTGACGTGGAAGGGGCGTAACGCTAAAGAGCGTCACGTCTTTTGCAGTCACGGCATACTGGTCGATTTTTGTGATAGTGAAGTGATATGATTGATATGATTTATGTTACATATTGGTCCTTAATTAAGCAAAGAATTTTCTATTAAGATATAATCTGTAATTGCAGTGGGAATAATTCCAGCAAGTGCGATCTAGTTAGTTGTAAATCTTATGAACGTAAAGCGGGCGATCTCAAAGAACTCAATCAATATTAAATCGTAGCCTGACAGAGATCTATATGGAGACCAACTAGATGTGTACCAAAATATCGGGACGATGTGATCCGGATACCTGAAAAAGATACCGACACTAGATCGCAGCCGAGTTTAACCCTTGACTTCGAATACGTAAGCTGAGTCATTTATCAATAATAAGGGTGACCACAATTTATTATTTAAATAATAGACGTAACCCCTTTACCGGTCTCCTTTTTTGTGTTTTAAGGGTAATAATGTAACGTTTTGAATTGCTGTGACTTCTCATAGCTTGGAAATTAAAAACTTATAATGTTAAATCAAGACTCAATAATAATGTATTAAGTGACAATGAACAACTAAATCATGGTGACACTATTCGTCAAATATACATCTCTTTATCTGTTACACATAACACCTCACGTTCTGAGTGAAGGCGATCAGCGGTACGTTTGAAAGCTAGTGGTGGGGAGTCAGGTGCGCTCGCGCAGCGACCGGCGAGCATTTGTCACTGTACCCGGTGATTATTCATCTCATTGAAACATTAACGCTCTCGGGAAATAATCAAATTGACTAATGGAGCCCCCCGTCGACACTCCTTTTCCTCCTCCTCACTCCTCCGACAAGTTTCACACTCATCCGGAGTTGGCGGAGCCGACACTAACGATGGACGCCTCCCTGTCAGATCTGATTTACTCCACGATAACAAATGTTCACAAGCGACAAAGGTTAATGAATTATAATGTACGTGATTATTTTAAGACATCTAGAAACATAAAGTGCGAGTGCCTCGATCACGGTAATGTTAAGGAAAGGTTTATGTGCGGGCGCGTACGCAGGCTGCCCGGGCGCGGACGGCAAAAAAGTCTACCATAAACAGACCGTTTACGATGGCAAATAAAGCTCGCCATCTTCTTCGTAGTCCCGTAGTGAATTATTGCTTTATTGCTTCAGAAATATTTCACAAACAGAAAATATTTTATGATTCTCAAGTTAAGTGCGGCCATATATCATTTTAAGCCATAGATAATAAAATTCGTAAGTCACCAACACCGAGACAAAGGGGGAGAAACGGGGAGCTATGGATCCGACACCTTGGAATATGTGCACTACGATTTAATATAAAAGTACAATAAAAACTGCTCGCAAAATATTTACGATTAATATAATAGTATTTAAAACATATTTCCATTTTGGCAACATCCTCCAAATGAAAAAGAAAAAATATATGAGTAAATAATTCATAAGTGAATCTCTCTATAAAGCGACGTATTTATCAGCATGGTAGTATGGTATTGTATCGTAAATAATTAAGGTTTTTAAAGATGTGATACAATAATTTTAGCAAAATATTTTTATGCTATTATATAAAATATAACTACACTACAAGTACGATTTCTTAAGCTTTCACGTCGGATATTCAAAAATTCCTGTCCATCAAAAAGAAATATTAGGTGAACACTGAATTCTTTCTTATTCATACAAAATTCATACTTATACATACAAAATAAGTTATATAAGATTAATATACTCGTATGTAATTAAATATATAAATTGAGTTTTATTTATTCACTTTTTCAATCTCAATTCTAAATTAGAGGTGTGTTATAATTGTAAGAAATAGTTAAAGGAACGAACTAAGGCAGTCTTAACACAAACCAGTGCCTATTCTTCGTATAATTGATAGTAGGAAATAATACATTCGAAAATAAATTTGCGCACTCCAAGAATTTCACGTTTCAAAACGGCTAAAACATAAAATTGGAATAGTTAATGCTCAGCGAAATCGTTAAAGTGAGTGAAGACTGTAATTGGAAGACATTAAATGTAACCAGTCTTGTTATACCTGACTGTTAAATCCTTTACCGTGGGCATTAGTCCACAGTATTTACACACGCGTTACAATGTACACAATCGGTATATAATATGATAATATAGGTAATTGTATACACGCCCAGAGAGTGTAAAAAGTAACTACGGATGAGTGGTTCAGTCCGTCTACCGTCATTTTTTTTTATATATGACAAAATAGCAAACGAGCAGCGAAAACAGCGAGTTGCTTGATGTTAGGTGCACACCAATGAATATCCACAATACCAGAAGACCTGTAGGTGCATGGTAAGCTTTTAAGTATATTTCTTTAAAGTCCTACTATTGTTATACTTATTACTATATTCATATACCAATATTTCCTTTCCCTAGAAAGATCTAGGACCCTAAGTCGTAACGATTTGGAAGGATCGATCGATTCCACGAGGTAGTTCTGCAAGCAGGAGGTTACCAATATATTAGTAGTCACATCTGAATAGTGTAAAGTGGTGACAGTCCCGTGGCGATTTCGTTTTCCTACGTAAATATTTACCAAATTATGTCGTCCACTTTGTTGCTATTGTCTCGCGATTGATTTACGATCTGTAACAAGCTCATTTTGTAATTGAAACGACACAAAAAATATTTAAAGGCGAAACGACATTGTCTAGGCCTGTGACGGTCGGCAGCAACTAAAATCGTCGCCAAACTGATTAGCCTCGGTGCGAGCGCGTCGCAGAAACAAAAGAAAGTCCCCATCCCGTTCCACGTACAGCGTTTTGGGCAACAAAGTTGTAATTGTAGGGATTTTTTTAAGCAGATTCGTGCCGCGTCATCGCTTCTCGGAAGGTTGGAGGACGTCACAAGGTGAGTCTCTTAACGGAATTAGTGTATTCATTATGAGTGAAAAAGATTTGTGGGGCAGCACCTCATTAGCCATTGGACTTTAAATAATGAAGGATAACATTGAAAAATTACTATTAAGATCCAAATGGTTACGTAAAATTTTCATTACGACCGCTTATTTAATGACAAAATTCCTGTTTACTTTAATTTCCTTGTCTGGAGGCGTTCGTAATACTTCGAAAGAGTTATAAATAACTTTCATTCCTCATTAATTTTGTCCTTTGGCCTAGTTGAATATTGGTAATGAAAAAGTTATAATTGTTACGTTTGTATATGCAACTATAAGTAACGCGAAATCTTATGTAATATAATACTTTAAAAATCAAAGAATATGTTACGGGTTTGTGATACAGACCTGGACATAGGCATATACACAATTGCGTCTAGCAAAGCGATGAAAGCAGGGCCATTCTCGATATATATATAAACGCATCTTTTATTTTTGCTTTTATTCACTAGTGGATAAGGGTTGCTGAGTTTCGGTTTAAGGGATAACTTAGGTACTAATTTACTGGGTTAACGAGATTTAACACTGGTAGCCAACATCAGCGATTATTGCGTGAATGACAATGGACTCGGCAAAGAAAATACAACAATCTCACAGAATAGGTACTGGTGTGACGATTTACACTTCTGCATTACATTCCCATCATATTCTTTACTTTTTATTGCCGTTTATTTGACTCGGGATATAAATCTTATTACGTAACTTTTGTTCATTCGTGTTGTAGTACACTGATAAATGCAAATGAGTGTGAGCGATAGGAACAATAAAAAATTGCAAACGAAAAAGGAAATGTGTTGGTGTGCGGCGCGCTGGTTGTCGGGTGAGCGGGGGTTGCGGGGGTGTGCGGCTGGCTATCGCAATGTATTAACTGCATTTGCGAGGCTCGCCGTGTAATTTTTCAGCGTTGGCAGCGCAATCGGAAGTGCACCGGCGGCAGCGGCCTTTTTGTTTCGTGGCGGTCGCGTCTCTGATGGTTTTCGGAAGCGAGGTCGCAATTCGTAGCAGTTCCACTATCAACCAATATTTCATTGTGTGATTCATCGGTGAGCGTTGGAGGAAGTGCGAATTTTTTATGTTAATTGCCGTGTAATTTTCGTAATATCTTTGGAATTAATCAATTAATATCGGTTTCAATACTTTTGCAATGTTTTCGTATGGTATTTGGAAGTAGTTAAAGTGGTCCTGAAGACGTTGTCCTTTTTTATCAGTAATTTGAAATATATTGATAATTATGTCATTGTTTTATAAGAAGTACTTTATAAGAATACTTTAAGTATTATAATTATGATAGTTACTTTGATTACCTATTAAAAGAGATGGATGGAGAGATGTTTCTGGAATATTTTAATATAATTAATGGACCTGATACAGTTGTTAAGAATCCGGAGAGCTATTATGCATTCCCTGATTAAGAAATAAATTATCTAAACATATAGTTTAAATGGTTTTGAGCTTCTCTTTGGGCTCATAGTTAAGAAACATTTGTATGTCTGTTATTTTGGCGTTTCCAGCGGTCACCGTCGGACATTTCCGTGGGAACGTTTTTACTTTGCTGTTTTACAATCGAATGTAATATCATTAAATTATTAAGCATACGTCTAAAAGACACGTGTGTACCGTGAGAACGTTTCTATTGTCTAACGTGACGTGTAATCTCGGTCATTATAAAGTGAGTTGCACTCAATCATCAACGGTACAGTCAGGAGCATACAGAAGAAACAGAAAACTACGTAGATTGTTTATGGTGATCAAAAGTGTAAAGTGTCGTAAATCATATTATAAATGTGAATGTAAGAATGTTTGTAAAGCCTCAACCGATCATCATAGTATTTTACACGCACATTGTGTTTGACACTATGAAACTTTACGTATATTTATTCCGAAAATAAACGGTTCCCGACGGATAGATAAGTATAACCTTCATTTATCATATCAGTTACCATGGTAATGTTGTATGTTTTGACAATAACAAATTTTTGATTCATGTTATTAATAATTTGAAGGATTATACGCGTAATAACAAAAATTTTCAGCCGGAAAATAAGAAACGACAGCGAGAGAAGCCGCAGGCAATCGTTAGTATTTATGTTTAGATTACTATTTAGTTTATGCCTGATATGGCAATGTGTATATTCAATGTGTCTGTTTAATTTTTGGTATTTCGTCCACAACTCCAAAAATATCAGTAAACAAAATCCTTTTTATCTATACAGCTAATTTTATTTTATCTACATTAAGTCAATTATATTTGGTCAAAATAATGTCAAAGCATTAAGTTCCCGAAATCCTTGCAGGCTTCTTCAGAATAAACTAAAGTTTTATCAACCTGCTCAAAGACGCATAGAGGAGAAACTTAAAAACATCGGTTTTTATTTACATAGATTTTTTTAATTTATATATAGATACATAAATTCTCTTTATTTTTTAAAAATAATTGAACTAATGCTCCTTATAATGTTATGATATATTGTTTGCATAAGGGGGTCAACACTGGACGTAGCTCAATAAAACTAAAACACGCGCCTAATTTACATATCAAGTACTTGCCAGTTTCGACGCTTCATCGATAATTCATTACACAACTATAACGATATTTTGGGATAAATTCAAAATAGAAATTGTGAAACAGTCTTATATCACAGGTTTGAAAGTTAGTCAACGAGTTCACAGTTTGGTGAATTTGTTATCGTTCGGAAATAGCTCGAAGTTTTGTTTCAAAAGTTTTCAACTCAATTCATTTGATAAAAAAACCTATTCCGACGCGACATAGATTGACTACTACTGAATTGTATGGATATATTTTCTCGTATATAATTGGATTTGTAATTTAATAAACTTATTTAAGTTTACGAAAATACACTAATTGAAATCAACAGTTTTTTTTGTTAAATCTTGTTTAAGATATACAAAGCTTATACGTAAAATTTATTTTATATATAATATTTAGAAAAAAGTTTATTATTTAGAAAAAAGTTAATCATAAAAAAATCTAAAAACCATCTTACGTGTCTTATGCGTCTTTTCCTACCTAACGCTTTTTTTGGTGTGGCTATAAAATAGTAAAATTACCTGAAGACTGCTAAGAATTAACTTTTTTTATGGAAGAAGGTGGCAAACGAGCAAGCGGGTTACCTGATGTTAAGTGACCTCTACCCATAAGTATTGACAACAAGCAAGAGTTGCAGATGTGTTGCCTACTTTTAATGAACAAATGAGGAGATAGACAGGAAAAATTATATTTTCTTTTTCCCATTCATCCCCTCCCTGTCCAATCCTCTTCCCGCTGACCTGGTCGATGTAACGGGAGTCCACTGGATGAAGGCGGCAGTGTACTATGGTAATACGCTTGCTTTTCCTTTCCGGAAAAGTTATAAGAATGATTAGATCTATCTAAGATAAGATAAAATAAAGATAAATAGCCCTTTCAATCTTTAGAAATTTTATTATTTAACCTAATGTTGTCCTTGAAAGCTCGAAATCTGTAAAGAAACTGTTTCAAGAGACTTTTTATGAGCGTGTAAAAAAACCAGTGGGTATCCTAATCTGGCCAGGCCAAGAGGTCTGGCAGGAATCCGTAGAACACTTAATTTATTAGATTTTATAAGTGACAGAAGCTATTACTCAAAAGCACGTGGAAACTTACAATACCATTTTAAGATACACTCAGTAAATAAATGAAGAAACGTACATAACGTGTTTGGGGTCGGCATGGCGACGAGTCGGGCGATTAGCCGTACAATCCATCACGCTGTCACGTCGCCTTTCCCGGACGCGTCGGCCGCGCATTGTCCCGCTAACGGTCTAACGCTGTTATTAGCCTAAGCAGATTTGTGTATTTACTGCAAATTCCTATTGTTAAGTTACTATATGTACTAGCGTTGAAGTAACTGAATGTGTAATCAGTTAATTTTGACAGTTACAGCAGTTTATTGATTAATTTGTTAATTTAATTTAGTTACGGCTGTCGCTCAACGTGATTACAGAAAATTTACCATACATAGATTATTAATTGGCAATTAAGTTAAAATTTAGTTGAATTAACTGGGTAACAAAAATATTGGTAACAAAGGTAACAAATTAATTACTTAAATTTTAAATTAAAACGTGAACATTTATTGTGCTTAAACCTAGTCTTAAGTAAAAGTCTAAAGTCATGTTTGTACTGAGCTTTCTGTATTAAGTCCTTAAGCTTATTAAGTTGTTGATTTCAGCGAAAAGTAAATATTAAAATAAACGTTTACAAAGTGTCATGAATAGAATTATCTTGTAATTTGAAACGAAAATAATTGCTCAATATTATTGGGCATAACAACATATTGTAAATAAATAAACCCGTGGGCCTCCTTGACTTACAAAGTAATAATTTTTGTTCAATTAAATACCGGAGAGTAGTTAGCATTGGATAAAATCATGTGTTATTAGATAGAGGTGATCGCCAATTAAAGAAGAGGAAAAACACTTCTGAAGGTCAACTGATTGATTTGTAATTTTTTGCTGATTTGGTCGAAAGTATTAGTTTCGCGATCGTGTGCACAAAATATTATTAGAATTAAATAAATAAATATGCGTACCCGTAACCCAGAAGGAAAGGCAGAGATTATGGATTTCTATTTGGCGCAATACTGGCACACCTCTATTAAAATTAACTTAGAAATGTATTTTTGTGTAATATCCAAATTTTGGGGGTCAAAGTAGTAACCAGGAACATGGCAATCATACACGTGTTCCCTGAGCGGTTTAAGCGAACAACATTCAACAGAGTTCACCAAGCAACGCCTTCGCTACTGGGTAGAAAATACCTTATAGCAAACCAAAGTGAAGAAAAGACAGAACTGCACTGGTTCTTGCTTGCTTTTTCTTTACTGTTACTAGCCACCCTTTATTTGAACCCGGGTTTGAAACGTAGGCCATTGAATTTATGTCACGATTGTATTGTGTTTTTTTATTCTTTCACCAATACAAACATTTTCTATTAGCGAAAAACCTAGGCTATCTTTATCTATCTATTCGAAGCCAGGTCAGGTTATAAGTTATGAATATAAATATATGCTAAAAGCCCGCAATATACATATCGTTGTAAAGGCTAGTAAATAATATCAATTAGTGTATATAATGTGTTAATAGCGAAACCTACAATGATAGATAACATCAACAAATTTGTTTGAGAGAAATTGAAAGCCTAACGTTTTAATAATTCATCATCGACACTGCATCGTCATTGTTCTACGTATATTAGAGTCCAAATTTCACAAACGTCAATTAATATTAATAGACACCTGAGCCAAAAATCGGTAAGAAAAAACCGCGCGGCCGACTGCTCGGCGGCGCGGCTGTGCTCTTTTATTTTATTGTTTGTAGGGTTCCGCGAGAACATTATTTGTTTTTGTGTACGTGGCTTTATTTTGAGTAAGTTTTTGTGTTAACCAATTTTAATCATTGTACATTCTCCAAGCTTTTGTGACTTGCAACGTTTTAGTTACGCTTCTCTTTTATTTACAAGCACACTATCGACTTTTATTCGTATTTTAAAATGAAAAATTGCTACTGTAAAAATTTGAGTTGAAATCGAATAAACCGTAGCATGGAAATTATGTAATAAAGAGCTTATCAGAACCAATTAGTTGACGACAAAAGTGGTGTCCTAACTGTTGTGTTGATGCCGAAGTCAATGTTAATAATGTGGTGTCAGAGGCACTTTCAGATCTCAAATCCGGCCGCCAATCTTCTTTAATAACTAGGATAATCAAAATCAATGAAAACAAATTATGACAGTGTTTGTATCGGAACGTACTAAGGCGCTTGAAGTCTTTAAACCTAAGCACATTTTATCACATAACACCTTTATTAACATCGAAAAGAATTGAATCTAAGGTTAGCAACATTTGAGTTGGTCTATCTAACGTTTCGGCTAATGTAAAGAGATACAACCTATGTAACTGTATACGGAATCCCGTTCATGTAATTACATACAAATTAAACTTTTAAAAACATCTTTCCGATGAGACCTTAGCATGAGACGTCGAGCGATCGAATCCTCGAAATAAATTAAAAAGTGCTCACTCATCATCAATCAAACGGACTCGATTCCATCAATATAATTTACTTTTTATAGTTTTTACCCGAAATCGCCCTCCGTGACTCGCAACTTGAGTACGTCCCCGGTTCGCACCAGGTACGGGTACGACCTTACGCGTTCTATCCGCACTGTGTATTTAATCATTATTCACACAGCAAATAAACGACTTGTAAGAACACTCATTGACCGTGTTATTTATTTCTAGTGAATTATCTTCAAAATATTTAATTAATGCTACAACATTTAGGTTTCTGAATGCGTGTTTTTCTTTAAGTCAATGGTAATATCTAATTTCTTTATGAAGTTTTTGAACGACACGTAAAACTAGATCTATGAAATGAACCGAAGACTGAGGAGATAGAAGTGTTGTTAATTTTACACGAGCTAGTACATCAGTAAAGCTGCCGTTTTAGGTGCATACTGACTATATTGTAGCTTCATTGGTCCATGAATCTGCGCCAACAGTTACGGTGACATGTCGCAACGCTCGGCCGCAGCGCTGCCAGTAATCGGTTTTCTCCAATAAACGACGATTAGACGCGCCGGCGTCAGCACGCCCGGGAACGGCCGTGTACACTCGCGCACAATAGTCTATCCTAATAGAATTGAGTAAATAAAGATAATTTTCTAAGTATATAGTTATGACATTGAAATATTTTTTTTTATTTTATTCATTAATTAAATGTTTGATTCTAATCGACTATAATTATATTTTATAAGTTCGAATCTGGGGAAAGTATATAGATACAGAGTAACAAAATTCAAGGTCATGTGTATAATCCTAACGTTTAAATCGTTTTTATTGATCTATCAATAGAGGATAGATTAATAAAAACTATTTCGACAGAGACTCCGTCGTATACACAATATACCTACAGTATAAATCCCGCATGACACAAACATATCCATACTAGAAATAAAAAAATCATAGAGAGTCGCGTCAGTTTTAAAAGTATACACCACGGAAATCTAAATAAAAGTAAAACAATTTGTACGCGAATGTACAAGATATGGTCGTGACCAGACGGGCGGTTTCAATTATTATCTGGAAGTCGTTTCTTGAGCTAGCGCGATAGTAATTTTAATCACACTGTTAAAAGTAGTACTTTTAAAATAAACATTATTTCACACTGCTTATATGAATTTTGGTAGTAGATAAGAGGCTTCTTCCAAACAGAATTCACTAATGAAACTAATAATAAAAGGAGTTAATAATTAATTTATGATTTTTCATGTGTTCAAAAATACTAGTGATCAATTCTTATATGACTCGATATTTTGTCGTTCGAATTGCGTAAAACAGCTTTTATTATTATAATAGTTTTTAAAGGCTTTCAAAAAATTGTAGTACAAAGTATTCGATAAAATGTCGCACATGCTACTTACATAAACAAAATACGCACCTTCGTCTGACTGAAGTGTACGGAATACGGATAGCAAAGAGAAGTCGGGCCGAGGTGACGGCGCGGCTCAAAGCTTCGACAGCCGTCCAGCGCGGTTCATAATTAAGAACGGTGACTGTTGAAAAATGGCCGCCGCCCCCGGCCGGCCGTGAATAATGGTCGTAATTACGATTCTGAATAATTTCCAGCCAGTCATAGCGATGCTATCGGTAGGTGTTGACGAGTGCTCGTTACGCGCACGCAGCAGAGCACGCGTGGCAAACCTCCGCAGTTGTGGAAATCGCATTTCCTTCATTTACTTTTTTCATGATTGTGTCAACTGGTAATCTTATTCCGGAGACGGATTTTTTTGAATTTTTAATTTATGTACATATTTTAAAGGTATAGGATCATGTTCTTCGTATCAAAATCATGCCCTTTTATCTAGTTTTAGTATCTTCTGTTAAAATAGATATGTCATATTGCAAACACAATTTAAGTCAAATGTTATTTGATTATACTTTTGACCATTGAACTACGGAGATAAAGACTTAGTTAATGATAGACGATTAGGTTTCTAAAGATAATTAAATTGAGTGTTAAACAGCTAATTCATATTTACCTACATTAGATTATCTATAGAAGTTAGATGCAGCAATTCAAGCACGACCTCCTAATGTTAAGTGGTTGTCGCTACACTCACAAATATAGAAATTTAGAAAAGTTGCAGTTGCTAGTTTTATGATGAGAAAAAACACTATATAAAAACAATACAACATTGGCAACGGATTGTATTTCTCTTGTAAACTATTTACTTACAAATACTGTAAAACACAATACGAACCGGTATTAATTTCAAACAATTTGTCGAAGATTGCTATCCGTGTCTACCCTAATTTGTCAATAAAATGCGAAAGTTTATTTCTTATTTAAACCAATCTCTCGTAAGCGTAACAGTTATTTATTTTTGCTTCGATCATGAACAAAAAATAAATAAAACACTTTATGCCTAGTCACGCAGTGCAAGAGGAATAAAAAGTCGTAAAACAAAACTTAACTTCTAATCCTTTCTCTGGACTAATTAAAATAATCTAAACGTCCGTAGCGGAGGCGTGTCGGTTGCGCCACTACGTGGGTAGATTTAATTAGTTGTAAATATCTTTTTTGCGGTTGCATCATAGTGGGCTTACTACAGTGCCTCTCTGGCGCCGTGTTATGTTTGAGAATGTACATCAATGAAATGTTAAGATAACTTCGGTACATTGAAATATATTTGCCCATAGAGATTTAGAAATTATAAGCTGCTTACCAGTAAACTGTAATATATGTTCAATGATAAGTACAGTTTCGTTTTTATAAAATAGTACGACTGGATAGTTGTTAATATTAAAAAGGCAAAGTATGTCAGTCTCTGATGATTCTTTATCAGGTGTTATTCAAATGGGGTAGATAGAGAAAAGTGTATGACATAAACAAAGTACTCGTAGGCGACTACCGCAGAAACGCCATGAATGATATTTGATACTTTATTATATACCAGGCATCAGAGATATCCAACAGCATTTTTTTATTATTTTCGGCTAGGGATAGAACCGAGTACTCGCGCCGTAACAACTAGCTATTAATCAGCAGACGGGCTATTAAAAGTATCGCAGACTTTTTGTTTACTAATTGAAAGTAGAATAGAGGACACCAATACATTTATGTAAATGCTAAGCGGGTTACATATTTCAGACGTTACGTGTGGACAAACAGTTGTATGTGGAACGCACCTGAACCAACCAACGTCACCGAGGACAAGTGAACCTACCATGAAATTGACATGATTTACGCGCTTTGAATACTTGCATATACTTTGATTAAGATATGAAAAAAAAACAACTTCTAATGATCTTAGAACAAATATATAACGAGCACGTTTTTCACTTAATACTAAATGATACGGGTACCAATAATTATACTGTGGTAGATATGTTTTTTGCATTTTTATTTAATATTTTACAACGTTATGGGTGCTCCTTATATCGTTATATTATTATATTATATTATTATTACTATTATTTTATTATGCCGATACAAGGAGCACCCATAACCGACGAGCATGTATGCGCAGAAGTATGAATGTAGAAGAAGCGAGAGAGGTGTGCCAGGATCGCGCCAAATGGAAATCCATGATCTCTGCCTACCCCTCTGGGTTACGGGCGTGAGCGCATATTTATTTTATTTTATTTAGCAACGTTAGCATGTGCATCATTACTACTGTAAAAGGACGGAATTGTAATATTCGAGGACACCAAGCGGCTCGCATGTTGTCTTGATCACCGCTATCCAGTGGCTATCCAGTGGCACCGCTATCCTATGAACTCTCAGGCAAGGTTTTAATAAAGAAAAATTAAAAATGTTTTTGTACCACTTTATATAGTGTTTAGTGTTTTCATGTTATATAGTTTAACGCATAACAACGTAGTGAAATGCTGGCCAAGGGTAATAATTATCATGCCCCCCCCATCATCAGATTTTTTCCCTGACAAATTTCAAAGTGAACTTTTAAGACACTTAGACGGAATCCACCAATGAAGCCGGTGATCCCTGCTGCTGGTTGTACCACTGTTAAAGTATCCAACCTTTTATCGTTATTTTCTTCAAATAGTGGTAGAGCCTGCAAAAACATATGTTGCACGAATGGACTAGCTCGATTGGTGAAATACCACGACCTCGCAGAAAACAGGCGTGAAGGAGAACTACGTTTCGTCTGATGAGTGAGATGCCGGAGGTCTAATTTCAGTCCTGTCTTACTTCCTGTATAGGATAAAGTGGGAACGGGAATGGGGTTGGACCGGGAGGGGGTTTACAGGAATAAGGAAATATACTTTTTCCTGTCTATCTCATCCTAGGTAGGGGTAGGCAACGGCCTACCCTTAAAGGACAGATGAGTTCATCTGCAACTCATTTGATTGTTGCGGGTGCTTATGGGTTGCGGTCACTTAACATCAGGTAAACCGCTTGCTCCTTTTTTCGTTTGCCACCTTCTTCCATAAAAAAACTACATATTTTTATTATAAAATCTGTCTTCGGTAAGTCTCGACTTTTTGTTACTTAATGCTACAATCGTTTCTATTCCCACAATAACTGGAAATTATCTAAACTCGTTCTTTAAATGTTTTCATAGCACTATTAGTTGTCGCTCCGATGATTGACCCTTGCGAATATAAGACTATAAATTTGCGAATCTAATTCTTTAAAAATCCATTTTATTCGATACTTTACCCTTATACAAGACATTAGACAGTTTACAAAGGCGATTAACAAGCCGTTTGTCCGTGCCTTTGGTTGGTATTTTTAGGACGAGTAATACTGGTTATTTTGATCTATGATTCTGAACGGCTGGGGTTAAATTCAAACTTACCAGTAGTGTCTGTTCACTACTTTAACGACAAGTTTGTAGTAACCAGTTGTCAGTTGTATTTAAAAGGCAGTAAACTAAAATGTATTGAAAAACTAATACGTATATTAAAATAATAGAATATTCGTAATTAATAATAATATTATATTAATGAGGATATTAAGAATATTTTTTTTTATTTTATTCAATTTTATTCATAGTAACAGCCAGGCTCCTTAATATTTTAAAATGACCAGTGGTCTTATATGGTTAAATTTATGACTTAGAGAATATTTAAGACCAAGAATCCAATGATTGTAATCAATTATTATTATCAAAAGTAAATAGTAGCACACAAGAATCGTATAGTTTGAGAGCGAAAGTGTAATTTGCATATAACAATGCAACACCTGTTAGGTCGGTGGCGTGTGGGCGCGGTGTCCTCTCACAATGGCTCGGTTCATTCGAAATAACAGTTGCAGCGCGGTGTAAATGAACCTTTTTTATCATCATAAGCCGTCAAGGTCACCTCTTTTACGTGCTATCACATGCCCGACCGCGCTGCGGCTTTACGACCTTGATACCTTTTGTCAACTCTGATGATATTGATCGATAAAGTTGCTCCTTCTGCAAATGTGAAGAAGGATTGGTAAAGTGGTTTAACTTGGAAGCCTTATATGTTGGCAATTATGGCATTAAAAATATATATAGGTTAATAATACGAACATTGTTTTTATGATTGAAGTAAGCGAGTTATGGGGGTACCACTACCCATCATCATTCGCAACTATCAGAAGAGTAACAGGACTGAGAGGGTTTACGAACCTAGATGTATACATTCTTTAACTCGTACCTATATTCTGCAAGGTTACAAAACTTCCAAAGTAGAACCGGTTCATCCTCGCTTTGTTGTTGCCGGTACTTTTTTCTGGTTTCGGGGGAGAAAACTTAAAAATGATACCCTGCTTCTTGGAGGAAGAAGTTTTACTCACTAAAACCCCTCGGTGGTCATCCTCGAGCGCGACGGGCTTGGCTCAGGAATTTCTAATGGAATGCACCGGTACATTAGAACGTAGACGGTTTACCACAATTCTTGTTTCAGCTTTAAGACGTACCCAGGACTGATGCAGCATTGTTTCATGTTCGTCTGCACTAAAAGAGATAAACCAACTCATGAGATCAAATGTAATCGGTAATATCGAGATTTAATATAAATCTTACAGAAAGTTTAAACATTTAATAATAATTAACAGGATTAATAAATTTTACGATGCGAATGTAAAATCGAAAAAAATCCCCATGTACAAGAAATTGGGGCGACTGTTATCGACTAATCTACAACCTTAACAAATGATTAGCAAGTTAAACAAGCCGGTACAAGCATTAGAGCGGCCGCTATCTATACATCTCTATCGAATAAATTAAACGCAGGTCCACGTGTTGCGATAACGATCTACACGGCACCTCTGTCCGGTCGCCAACCGAATTTACGAGCCAAAACATTTCTACGCCGTCAATACTAGAATTTGCATTCCCATACAATATTGAAGCTACAATGGGAAGAGTTGACAAGTGGTTGATTGTGCTATTTTCGCAAGTGAGTAACTTTTAATGTTGAAGGGTACCGACTGGTCCGGAATCAAATTGTGACCAGGTGATTAAATTACAATAAATTATTTTTAATAATTGAGCAAGTTTCACGAAAAAAGGGTAGAAAGGTAAATTGATACAACCGGGTTCTCTTCACGTCGGGGTAGAAGGGGGTCGAAACATGATAGCAAGTGTGTTGACGATGTATCTTTCTTTTGCTTAGATTTGATAATTCGATTACATAAATAGATTATTACAAAAAAATGTGTCATTTCCCGATCTTTTAAATTGATTTTTCGATCGCCTTAACTGGAGGCGTTTTGTTTTGTTTGCTTGCCCGAAAGAGTTACGTGAATCGATGTTTAATTTGGTCTCGGTGATGTGATTTCACACTCGATTGATTGTGAAATGCGGAATATTAAGGCTTTCATTAATATAACTGTTACAGGTTGCGATTGTGTGAAGTAATGTAACGGAGAAAGGTTTTTTGTACAAAATTACGTTACTGAACTAAGTTTTATAAGACAAGCTAAGCAAGATAGAGGTAAAAGTTGAAATGGAAAAAATAACAATAATGAGAAAAAATATGTAAAATACATGTATGAGAATCTGATGAATGTTGCTGGTCTGGGAGCTTACTGGATGAGAGCTGCAGGGAGGCGATCTGTGTGGCGATCAATGGAGAAGGGCTACGTCCATCGGCGGAAACAACGAATCCTGATGCAAACATTCTGCAGACATTTCTACCTGCTGACGTCTCTTCTAAGTACGTTTCGATTACATAAGAGTGTTAATTAAACAAATGAAGTGAAGTAGGACTTAATTTGTAAATTAAGAAGACTTCAAGCGTAACATTTTAATACTTTAATAAATTAAATATGAATAAAATTCCGTTTTGACAGTCCCAAAACATATGTAGAAAACCCAATCATAAATACTTTGTAACATCTGTATTGAAACGGTTCCGGTCTGGTATAATAATAATTGCTGCAAAACAGAAAGGACGTCCTGTATCGAATCCGTGTATGATTCTTAGCAACTTGATCTATGCTTTTGTTATATTAACGTTTAAAGAAAAATGAACCTACGTATTGTGATGTTAAGGTAGTTGAGATTGAAAAGCTAAAGCAAGTTATATGTTAGAACATGCCAATCTATCGAGCATCCCTTACACGCGTGACGGGTCAAAATCGCGATTTTATTTATAACATGTCATATTATAGCAGCTGGGGTTTGCCAAGACGAATAAAAAAACTAAGAAAATGAATCCATGGGACCCCTTCGGTTCCCTTCCCTATGGGCGGACCACCCTTTAAACGGGTTTCGCCGTCATAAATCCCACGTTCGTTTACAAAAGACGTTTTAAAATGCGTATAAAATTTATTCAGGGCAGAAATAATTTAGCGTGCGTTGGAATTTATTTATTATTTACACTAACGCAAAACGTGCACGTGTTTACTGCTTGTACCTGATCTATTGAATTTGATTAAAATTACGTTAAGTCGTTTTTAAGATTATGTAACAATGAATTTAAGCAATAATAAAGCTCAATCTGTGGCTAATACTCACTTTTTGCGTCGGCCAAGAGTCCAAGTTAGAGCTCTAGAGCCAATTACTCTTACGCCTAGGATATAGGGGCATTTATAGTTTTCTGCCAAACATAACCTTTATCACGAAACGTCTTAAAATAATCACGCTCGTCACTTGTCTTTCTTTGTAAACATGCATAAAGACATTTACTTCAAAATATCTCAACGTATAAATATCGATACAAATACATTAATTAAATTTAATTTAACAATTAATAAAAATAAGTCACAAAAACTCGTGTACTTGTATATTAACAAATTAAAAATTAAACAACAATAGAAATCGAAACAGACGCGCCTACTTACCCAGTGACCCAGAGAACTAATAAAACATTCCAAACGATGTCTTAATTAACCAACAATGACTTTATAAAACGCTTTCAGTATCACCATCTTATGATAATCGAAGAGCAATCATAATAGAGTGATACAATGAGTCGCACGGTGTGGCCAAACATTGTATTGATCTTGAACAATTTACACCGATAGATACAATACAATACTATGGTTTTTACAATGGTGTATTTGAAAAGAACTGCTCTGTGTATAGACGTGCACGTAAATGCTTTAACAGTAATGACAGTGACCGATTAAAAGTTGGATTTTAAACTCATTTAGTAACTTTATACTTACGATTTCATTTTTATTAGAATTTATCTTATGCAAAAACATTCAAAATTCTGAATTAAGATAATTCATTCATTCTATATATTTTCATAGTAAACTTTATTTTAACGATAAGATTAAAATAAAATTTAGTAATAAAATAAAGTACTGAAGTGTACAGAAAATATATAAAATACATCAATTTTAATTTGATTAGTTCTACGTACATCACAATGAAGCGAATTAATATTTCTGATATGATTTTAAAGCTTTGTTTAACTTAAGCATATATAACGTAAATTTTGTAATTAAAATTCATCATTGATCCATTCTAACATTACGTTTTAGTATTTATTTTTATTAAATATTAAATTAATTCGTCTATGTTATCTACATAAGAAAGCTGAAGAGTTTGTCTATTTGAACACGCTAATCTCGTTTGAGATTTGGACAATTTTTTTTACATATGACAATCCAACTTTTTTGAAAGGTTATAAACTATTTAACATCACGCTGTCATAGCGTGGTGTTTTAAGAGCTGATCGAAAAGAAAAAGAACGCTAAGCGATGAGGGTTATTTATATGTTGCTCCATCTAGATCAGGTTTGCCGAAAAATGGGGTATACCAATACTAATGGAAAATGTGACTAAAAAAACATTGTCCAAAATACTCTACGAGTAGTTTTTGTAGTTCTTTATGTATAGGTAATCTGATTTCGACAAAATTAAACTGCGCGGTGGGTCAAGCCGCGGCGCGCAGCTAGTATTTTATAAAATGAAAATACTAACGAAGGACAGAAATAAAACACACGCTGAATAAACTTGCTTATACAAACAAAATTAAGTAAACATAACACTTGTGTGTGTCAATATACAAAGCAACCAAGTTCAATGACCCTCATTATAAAATGATGACACATTTGAATATTGTCAAGTGAAATATAGTTTTGCATATCTATAAGATTTACCACATTTATGTGCAAATGTGATGGTACAAAGGTGTATTGAGAAATTTGATCAAAAGATGATGATGATGAGGCGCGTGCTTGAAGATATTTACATATATTGGCGCTTAAAATGACTATTACAAATTCTCAACAGGTGTGTGTTTAAGGAATGTAAGAATGTAAGGGGATCGTAATTTATCAAAGAATAATTTGTTTGGGGAATACGTAGAAATCGATAACGTTTAAAATTTTTAAACTGCTTAGTCATTTTCTTATCATCTCCTTATCCTGTTAGGACCATAAATAATAAGCAAATAGATATATATATAGTTACAAACTCTGCCAGTATAAGCCAAAAAGTTGAAAAAATTACTTTATTAACTTTTTTAGTTCAGCTAAGCATTATATACTTATTTTCAAAGTGCTTACAGCTATATAATGTGATTGTTTCTATTAGTTGTTGCAAAAGACATCAACGAAACTTGTGATATTGTAAAAGATTGTTCGTCGAGTAGGTTATTAGTATTATTAAGGATTTTCATACAGGTGACATTTGACATCTTTGCAGGTATATTGTAAATATCGGATTTATTATTAAAGAACTATTTTAGAAGAACAATATAATATAACATGTAAGAAGTAACACCATACTTTTTCTATTTTTTAATTAATTGAAACATGCGAACACGCGCGTGTCCACATCGTATGTGGTTTTGTTAGGAATAGGTAATTAATAGATGCAGGCGAGATTATGCGGTCGCCGCGCAATGTCCGGCCGGCGGCTGTAACATTACACCGATGCGCACCAAGCGGGGAGATAGGGGTAGAATAGTTAAACTGTTAAATTATTTTTAAATATAAGACGACTTCAATTTAAACATTTTAATTTTATTTTTATGTTATATATGCTACAATACATAAACAAGGAATTTTTAAACAAGGCTACAAATTCATTGTGCGCGTTTTACATTGTGAAGTGTGGGCTCGGCTTCGGGCTCTAGCCCGAAACAACATCTGTTGCACAAATGGATAGGATCGACCGGTGAAATACCACGACCTTATAGAAGACAGGACTGAAGGAGAAGTATTCTGCTTTGCCTGCGATGAGTGAGAAGCCGGAGGCCTTAATATCAGGTGAACCGCCTGCTCTTTCTTCTATAAAACAAAGCTAAATCTGCTAGTCCTGATAGTCTAACGCTTGGAGTTCCTGTAGCTTACTAATATTAGTTCTCCCGATGACCATGATCCAGATTTATATGATGCAAGGATATAAACTAGTGATCGGCTTCCTCTAATTTCTTTGCGACCACCTTTTCCCATTAATATTCGCAACAATCAGGTTTGGACGTGTTGGCAGCATTTACGTATGACAAAGAAGGGAAATGTATCTTATATTTAATACAAGTAATTACATGAATATTTATTTCATTTAAAATTAAAGATAAATTTATAATTAAATGTTGGCTAACTCGCCCCAATGTCCCCGGTCGCGCTCCGCGGCGCGTGCAACCGCGCGGTCGCAGCGCGGCAGGAAGGTGCGTCTCGTCTCGCGCAGGATGCGGCGCGCGCCTGTGACCTGTGAGCTACCGATAGATCCTCTTACTGCCTACGTGTAAGTCACTTCTCCCTACACGCTTCTCGCTCTGCACCACAAACATTTTTTTATAGAAGAATGTTCACCTTATGAAGTGACCGTTATCCATAGGCATCTGCAACATCCTAATGAATTGCTGATGCGTTGCCTACCTTTACTGGACATAGGAAAAGATAGACATACTGTTGAAAGATTTCT
>JWHW01031383.1:300827-316112 GCA_000931545.1 Papilio glaucus | reverse complement strand
CTGTGAGCTACCGATAGATCCTCTTACTGCCTATGTGTAAGCCACTTGTCCCTACACGCTTCTCGCTCTGCACCACAAACATTTTTTTATAGAAGAATGTTCACCTCATGAAGTGACCGTTATCCATAGGCATCTGCAACATCCTAATGAGTTGCTGATGCGTTGCCTACCTTTACTGGACATAGGAAAAGATAAACAGAAAAAGGATATTACTTTTTGATATCCATCCCCTCCTCCTTCAAATCTCCTTCCTTGAACAGAAAAGGATGAAAGGGGAAGAGGACCAAATATAGGCCTCCGGCACCTTATTCGTCGAACGAAACGCAGAAATACTTCTACTTAACTCCTGTCTTATTGTTGATCGTATTATTTCACCAGTCGAGCCAGTTCATTCATGAAATAGATGTTGTTGTGGCCCTACTATTGTTAAACACACAGACAAGTTGGCAATATAAATATGGCCATAAAACAATAGAAACATTCGTGTTATATATTATATGGAATTAGCTTTATGTTTTAGCATTTATATATTATGATGATGATTTACTAAAATGGGATGCACAGATGTTACGTAATGCGTTACAAGTAAACAGATTGACATTAACTAAGTAGCTTTCTTCTTGTCATAACAAGTTGTGAAGACGACTATGCACGACCGAGTCAATGCATGTTCTATAAAGATACCAATGTAGAATTCACTACATCGTGTAGGTTAACAATTGAGTTCCATTAGGATGATATAGTCTAAAAAAAATATGTTTAATACTATATCATCCTAATAACTAATCCGTTCACCTTAGATGGTGATCAAAGTCTCTCCTACGAGCCATTGTCGGTCTTCAATTTGTCAATAGTTTGTAACTAAACTCTTTCTGTCATACTGTTGAAAGATTTCTTTGTATCTTACTGAGAAAGGCCTATGTCCGGTTGTGGACTGCTACGGGCTGATACTGATGATACTATTTCATCAAGCTCAATTATATTGTGTTTCATGCTATCCTAAGTTACACAAATAGAGCACGAGACTGACTTAAAATTTGCTACCCGCTCTTTACAAGTTTGTTGGTTCTAAAGCAGAGTGTGGATAAGCGTTTCATCGCTTTAAGTGATTTGTGCACATTGATAAAAGGTGATTAGTGTTCGAATGTGGTGATCGGATTGTTAATTCAACAATTAATTAAACACACATAACGGAAAATATGATTAAACGAAATTAATAATGTTAATATAGTATGAATATAAGATATCGTCGTAGTTAGATTTCTGTATATGTACAATTTGCGAGATAATTGTATTTATGTTACCCTGGTCTCCTGGCTTCCGTCATGGCGGAAGCACGTGGCGGCTGCAGACGGGCTAATGGCACGCATCCGACGTGCGCCATCTCACCGCGTCACGCTACGCTCGCGAAACTGACGCACATTTGCACCGCTCACCTCTGACATGATATATGCGTGCAGACAATAGAGAATGCACTGGACGATTACTTAAACAATACAATAACTTTTTGTTAAGTGTAGCGCAGAAAGTGAAGAAGTCGAAACATATTTCTTCGTACAAAATTCTGATATCATCGTACAGTTCGTTTTCCTCGCCTGGTATTTCAGACTTACTTTAATATTGACAGTGAATTACAATTACAAGTACAATTTACTAAATAACTACTAATACTAGAGACTTCTTACCGATGGTCGCTCATTTTTCTTCATCAAACAGTAACAAAGAAACGTAACTTAAACCTGGTTCGAAGCTTATCAAGTACAAGAAGGCATTTCCAGGTTATTGAGACTTATTCATATCATAGCGAAATTATATATAGAATTAGCGAAATTTATAACAATTCTGCGTAAATTTACGTGTATGTATATGTGGGATCGTTTTATTGAAAGTAAACTAATCACTTACAATCAGGTGCCTGCCCTGTGCGTTGAATATAAGTAGGAGTTGTTTAAATTGACCTCCAAATTTTTAAACAACCAGATCATTGTGTTGCTTGCAATTGCTGTGCACTATCAAGAGCTTAAAAATATTTTTAGGTATAAAAATTGTTGGTTTGATGTTTAAAACAACAATATATTTAAAGTTTCTACCGATGGCTTAAAAGCTGTCGAAAAAACAGTTAAATTTCACTTTTATGTTTATATCATATTTTCTTATCCAATTCAATGTTATAATGTATTGTCTTATTCACACATTGTCACTTATTTAAAAGCCTTGGGATAGATTTCCAGTGTAAGCAATTAATAACATTTTGTGTTTAATAAATGTTTATTCTTAATTGCCAATTAACAAACTATTTATTCTATGTTATGTGTATTCTGTATTCTTAGCGTCTCAACATCATTTTTATATTTATTTATTGCTTCTTTACATCAGATAAATGTGGACAAATGTACTTCAAACTTCATACGCAGTCACTGCTTATCTGCTTGCATTAGGATGCTGTTGGTATACGTATAAAAATGTCAAATAAAACGTCACACGTTAATGTTACACACAAATCGCAGATATGTTTTTGTTTATCCAAACATAAACGTATTGTAATGAAAGGATTTCAAGGTCTATATACCTATATATTAATATTTGTGACTTTACATATTAACACAAATTGAAGCAAAATAGTTAAACAATGTAGGTATAAAATGAAAATGTAATGCTGTATGTATGTATATTTTTTGATAATATGTACCGTAGCGGTCGGCTGGGCGCACGGATGCTGCGCGGGCGCGCCGCCGGAAACGGAAGTCACGGGCGCGTTCGCGCGCTCATCTGTGGAAAAATGGCGGTCGCGCGGAATTACTAGGTTGGTCATCCAGCGATGCCGTTACTGCAATTTTATTTGCCTACATTATTTAGATCTGACCATTTATAACTGTATTGGAACAGACGAATAATTTTACTGTCACACATACATGGAAATGAGTCAATATTGAAGTCTTAGAATAAAATATTTATACTGGGTGGGAAGGTTTTTTGGTAGAACCCGCAACAACATCTGTGGCACGTGGCCAGCACGACCGGTGGAATACCGACGTCACAGAAAACAGGCGTGAAGTAGAAGTACTCTGCGTTTCGTCGGATGAGTGAGTTGCCGGAGGCCTAATTTCATTCCTCTTCCCCTTCTCCCCCTTTCCTCATTAGGAAACGGAAAAGGATTGGACGGGGAGGGGGTTAACGGGGAAAAGGAAATATCCTTATTCCTATGTATGCCCTTCTCTGTGCTTTAAAGGTAAGCAATACATCTGCTTGTTGCGGATGTCTATGGGTAGCGCTCACTTAACATCAGGTGGTCCGCTTGCTCGGCTGCCACCTTCTTCTATAACAATAAATGGAAGTATTTCTAATTATTCCTTTGTATTAATAATAATTGCTCTGAATATTATAACAATAAAAATAGTCGTAAGGTTTCATTTGATGAGTACAGGAGGCTTTCAGGAATGAAATTGCAACATAGCTCATAATTGTTTTTTTTTTAGTACAGGTTGTTACATGGTTACAACAGTCCTAGGCAGTTCCTCTGTAAACAGTCGACAGTTTACCGAGGAACCTATCTCGCATTCTACCAGAATAACGTAATTGAAACTTCTGTGTTTCGTCTAATGAGTTAGGAGACACCGCCCCATATATTATTCCTCTCTTTTTTGCTGCGATTGGCTAGCAATTTGGTCGTTGGACTTCTGCTACTATAAAAAAACATAGAAATCTGTAACGATAACGGATTAAATCCGGACAGGTAATCTTTAATATTATATGAATAATCACGAAAACCATATTTAGAACTTATCGATTGCGCGGGATGAGAGTAGGTATTGGTAGTCGTGTGACAGAAGAGGCTTTCGTTCCGCGAGGTGATGGAAAGCGGACGGCGTGACACCGGGGCGTGACCCAGCGCCGTGACCCGTCGCGCCGTGTAATGCGGCAAATTGCCGTGCGCCGGCGTCGCCGCGGCCGTGCTCTACGCTCTCTTGCTTTAGCTTTTACGACTAGTCGTATTCTTTAGTTAATATACATCTGTTTTCTTGGGGTTACTCATTTTTAAAATTTATTTCTTTGTATAATTATATATTTAACCTAATACAACATAAAGTAAGTTGTGGACTAATTTGCAACAGTGCAATTTGTTCAGCTGTCCATTATGCTGGTATATATCTGTATTGCGGTAGGGTAGTACGGCCAGTTTAATGCAAAAATGCACAGTAATAAAAATATACACATTAAAACAATTTACAAGTTTTGGAATATGTCTTATGGTTAAAAAAAATTAATATAAAAGTAAAATAATTATAAATTACTACATTATTAGATTATAGAATGAATATTGCGATATATTACGTAACAACTAATAATTATGTGGACATATTGAGAGACTTACGTGAGTAAAAAAAATACTAATGATCTATGATTCTGAAGACATTACACACAATGATTTCCTATAATAGAAAATAGTGCTTTCTTTATCATAATTGAAACAATATATACCACACAATCGCTAACAAAGTAGATACAGAAAAACATATGGTAATAATTCTTAATTACCAGTTATCTACAAACCAATCACCTTTCTATATAATTAATTTTGTAAAGCTTCATAAGGTGAAAAAAGATGTATTACAGTGGGTGTAAGCTTAATACATCTAACTTTATGCGACTGGGTAAAAAAAAATTCTGTTTGATGACTGACGACTAACATTCAATCCAATGATTAGTGAAAGGATTCAATACCCATTAATCTTTATGATAATTGATACGTAATTATGTTCTAATGTGAATTAAAGAAAATTCTATATTATCAAATGGCCAGTAGAATTGATTGGGAAAGGTCGTAACGTTACAGTTGAATGTAAAAGTCATCAAATGACTAAATGTGTGGCGGCGTCGCGTGAACTCACACGCTCCTAATCGTCGAGAGAATTAGACAAACCAATGCGGTACTTGACTTTGAAATAATTACTCTAATGTCACAATACATTTCTAAACTTTATATGTAGTTCAGTTGCTAAACATCTGGTTTATTTTTTAAAGTCGGGGCTTCGATTTTTAGTACGTGTACTTTCGATTTATCAGATAGTTATTTTCAAAAAAAAAAAATTGTCTAATATTGCGAATTGGTTTTGCGATTCAATTGCGACGGGTGGTGAAACTACACCACACTGATGCCACCGTTATATTTGGGATCTGATAAAGTTCACGGCGATAGTTATTCCATTGTAAATACATTATCATTCTTCTAATTTAGTTAAAAATTAGTGTGAATTTACTTGCCTTTGTTTCTAAATCAACTCTCAATTATTCGTTTATAGAAACGAATAAATACCAATCACAAAGACAGAGATTATAGTGTACATGTTTACATAAAACCATGAAATTATTTAAATTTCGCAATACAATATTTTAGTCGCCATGTTCGGTTCAAGCGGTGTTGAGATAAGTTATTATTAAAAACGTGATCGCTTTTCTCAATATATGTTGTTCAAATAAGTCCTCATAATCAGCTTTTCTTCCCGGATCTTCTCGGAGCCAGCAATGTTGAATGTCAAAACAATAATAATCATCATTGTCATCGTCAGCCGTAAGTTCACTTCCCATCAGCCCCTGGAACCTCATCCAGTGGAGACCCACAATGTTCACCGGATCATCGGTCAATCTTGTGAGCGGCCTATAGTAAACGAAGCCTTCAGGAAGGTTAGATCAATGTTGTCAATTGAATATAGCTTAAAAAATAAATAAAAACCTGAAATTGACAGAATACCACAGTAAAATTGAAGGCAATTTCAGATTTGCGCTAGATGTACGAAATGAAGGTTCGTCCTTATTCATAATTCTACAATTTTATTTAAATTTGTGGTTGTTTGTTGCCATAACTTTATAAGAAGAAAACTTTAAAATAAAACCAATATACGTTATTAAATATTTGCACAAGAGGTAAAAGTGCATATTACCACAAATATAGTTCGGAAGCCATTAAATATGATTTGTTCTGGTATTCGAATAATTCCAGTACAGCGGTGTCCAAAACCGTAAATAATAATTCACTAAAAATCAGATATAAAAACATGTAGGATAATTACTCGCAGGGACGGGCCCCACGAGGGCCGCACGCATAAAGTACCACGTTTACTCCGAGGCAAACCCACTGAAATAAATATAATACTTGACGGACTGTTTATGTCATGGAAGCGGGTTTGTGCAAGCATTCACAGATTTCGATGGGGTACTTAGATACAGTCGTCCACAAAACTATTACGAAGTTTATTTAATAGAAGTATTTCTGAGTTTCGTTTGATGAGTGAGGTGTAGGAGACCTAATTTACCGCCTTTCCCACCCTTTTATCATATGAAAAGGTTAGGAAGGGGAAGAGGATGTGACGGAGGAGAAGATGAATGGGAAAAGAAAATATCCTTTTTCTGGTTATCCCCTCATCCCCAGATGCCTATGGGTAGTTTTTAGCTCAAGATCACTCGGATCGCGAGCCCTGTATCAGATGAAGCTGTAAGAATCGTCAATAAGGTTACCAGCAACGACATCTCCGAAAATTAGTAGTATGTATATGGGTAGCAGCATTTAATATTAGATAAATCGCTTGCTGGTTTGCCACCTTCTCCTGTAAATAAAACTCCATCTTATCTTATATGAAATTTCGAATTAACAATGAATGCTCAAATCAGTAGTAGATTATTTTAAAAATTACTTAACATAGGTACATACTTATATATTCCATAAGTTTGTGATTTTTACTCTAATGTACTAATGTTTAACGTTGTTTACCTGATTTATTAGTTGCGCCTATTCTTTATTTACATCTGAATAAGAGGTCGGTAGTGAAGTGAGTAGAACTAACTGTATTCAGTTTATTGTTTGTGCGATTGAGTAAATGACCATTTTATGATAGAAGTTCCAAAAATAACCCGATACTTAAAAGATAAACCACCCAAAACAATCAATTGTCATAATCAATACAATCTTTTGTAATAAATATTTAAAACAAATACTTGTCATTGAGGACTGCCGAAAGAAGTTGAAAATTAAACCACTGGCTAATGAAATCTGTTTAAAATAATTGAACATTAAATTACGTTTGTCGACTGTGCTCGACAGTACAACGGAGGGGGTGAGGAGCGGCGCGGGGCGAAGTAAGTTCCGCGACAAGGGAGCGCAGCGCGCACCTGGCCGCCGCAGCTGCGTGCGGGGAAATCTCACGCGCAGCTTCCTCACTGCGCAGTCGTTCGCACACAAACACGACCGCTTACCACGTACACAAAAACACACACACACACAAACGTCTTGTTACTCATGTACACAGATGGTGGTCCATCATTCTCACGCATGTGTGCCAGCACATGCCTCTATATGACACACGCACACTATCAGATTACTGTATATACTGAGTTTTGATATAATTATTGTTTGTGTGAGTTTGCAAAGAGAGTTAGTAGATGAGTGTGTTAGTTATATTAATGTCGGTTAACTGATGTTACTTGTTGTAGTAATATTTAAAACTTTACGATATAATAACCTAATTTACTTTCATTTCGATAATTTAACAGATATTAAAACAAAGATAAAAGCCAAACGTATTTATGATTCTCTAGTTTGTTCTATCATCTTTCTAAATATAATATGGATGAACATTTATGGTTATGCATTCATAAGTAAACTTACGATAAATTTAAAGTTTTAAAATATAAATACGTTTCCTAATAATTATCATGCAATATTCAACCCGAGCGAATCCAGATGCGAAATGATAATGTGTATGTAGTAAACATAAAAATAATCAAAAAAATCTTATGATTTTTATCTTTATATATATATATAAGACTATGTATATATAAACATATGTTTGTCATTCATGAGATAAGTAATCACTCTCGAACATGATTTGCGCGATCTGTTTCTATCTGTGATCTTTGATAATATTACATTATTTTAATTAAGTAAAACATTATTAACTATATTATTACTATTACAAAACATTATTACTATTATTCTTGGCACGTGTCTGCTATTCAAACATCATTATATCAGCAAATAAAAAATGCTTTGTTAAAGATAATTTCATTCAACAACACTTCATGTTAAAGTTAAAAACCGAGTTCTGTTGTACAAAGAATGTCATAAACTGGCTCACTTCACAGCATAACGTCTTTAATTCTCATTCAATTCATTCAGTTATTCAAAGATGCAACAGGTTAAGGCTTTCGCCACAATATAGACGCATCTAACAATTTTATGAATGGTGGATTCCTAAAAAACATTCCTTACAAGTTGTATTATCTGATCACAATAACAGGCGCCGTTTAACAAAGCGCGTTTACAAGTGTACAATTCACGATAGCTCTTTATAATTCTAACTATTTAATAAGAACCGTGATGCTTAGTTCATTTACCCTTCTCCCGTATACTTTTGTAAACGCGGATGTCGAGTCGCGGCTCTTTCAATACTGGATAGGTTTTAAATGCATTATATTGTTGTTATATCAATAGTGGCGAACATTTTGTCAGCAGTCTGTCTTTTGTGAGAGCGAATTATATAATTATGTGTGGAGCAAACACTCGACCACCGATTTATAAACGAGTTTATGATTTTGTAATTGCTTTATTGTTATTAATGTTTTATTTGTTAATTTATACTTAATATTAGTGCTATCGATATCGTAACATGTAATAAGGTTTTAAATTTATGCATTACAACACATTTATCTCAGTCATAAATCTTATACTCATGTCATGTTCATGTCTTGATTTCCTTTGACTATATATGTATATATCAACTATATACACATATGGTCAGAGGTCGAAAAGCTAATGAAAGCATGTATCTTCAACTTTGGAACATAATGTAACAAACACGATATAGCAGTAATCCTTTGCGATATAATTTTGCTGGTATCACCACAAACTAGCTAAGGGTTTAAGTGGATTCATTTCATCTCGAAGTATTCGACAATGTGATCGTGGGTAGAAGTTTCGATTGATTTTTTTAAACTCTGCGGTATTTCTTTAAAAAATACATATATTTATAATGTAGAGGCGATGTATGTACTAGTACATACCTACATACTAGTACATACCAGTCAACTATCGGCCCCCCCTCCAGTGGCACACATCGTGCCCCGCTGGTGTACAATTACCGGTGTTTTTTGCCGCTTCAGCCGTGAGACCGAGGGCGGGGTTCGGTTACCGGCTGAAAGACTACACCGTAACTTTGCACGTGTACACGCTCGACGGCCGCGACAAAATGGCCGACGACTTTAACTACCGGAATTTAGATTAACATAATCTGATGGTAATAGTGGATGTAAAAATAAAGAAAAACACTAGATTCCAACCTTTTTGCCGATTATATCGTACATACTATGTCCCTTATGCTATAAAAAAGGAAATCAAACAGAATGCGAATTTTCGCTTTTTGTCAAATTTGACAACAAACTTTTTGCTGGTTTCATATGAATTTCATGGCATGGCATTTCATGGCTGTAAGATTGTACGGTACCCAATATAAAATACAAACATTTCAAGTAAGATTTAAATTAAAAGAGTGACGTGGTGTTGGCAGCATATTCCATTTTTAAGTAGAAGAGTATTTAACGCTTGTCTTGGGAAGAGGGTATTGATTAAAAACCTAAACTTAAATCAATATGCAACAACAGGATAAAGCATCTCAAAATAAAGTAGCAGCTACTTAAGAAATACGAACATATTTTATAAATCTTATACGGAACAAATAAATGCCAGCAATCTGCGATCACAGGCACAAAGGAACGGAAACTGATGCTCAAGTTTAACCCGCTCCTGGATTTCATATAGGCGATTACTAATAATAAAAGATCACTTAGTTTTTTCAACTATCGGTTACAAAGAATATAAGGAGTAACGGTAGGAAGTCGTCGATTATTGTGTAAGGATTTCCGAACGGATGTTATGCGGATCAGGTAGACAAGTAGGCCGTATTAAATTATAGACAACGATCCTAAACAATTTTGTTTTAATCATCATTAAGTATATCGATCAACATGTTAAGAATTTATTTAGTTTTATTTTATAATCGGATGAGGCAAACGAAGTGATATTATGTGACCATCGAGACCCAACGGCATTTGCAACAAAGAGGAGGATGGGATAGAGGAGGGATAAGGCCGGCGGCGCCTCACTTATCAGACAAAACGCAGCAGTTATAATACATCAACCAAGTATACTGTGAGTTAATGGTTCTTCTCAGGTTGAACTGGCCCAATCTCGCAACAGCTTCTGCTACTCCTAGCTCAACTATTGTTCTGATCGGAGTTTTAGGACGTATCTAAGTTCCGAGTATAGAATTTTTTTTATTTAAAAAAATATTCGGTATAGCCTTGGCATTAACTCTGAGACTACTCAAAAAAAGTTAGTAACATCTACATTCCTTTACTACGACAATATGTCTTAATGAACTAGATAAAAAAATACTTTAAGCTCAAAAGGTTTTCGTTTCGAACATTTCAATCCGATGACGTGTATATCAAACGTTCAGACTTACCCTTAAGATTTTCGATATATTTTAAATCGAAATAACTCAAAGGCATAAGGAAAATTTCTACAGTCCGGGTCCGTAGGCAGTGGAGGGCAAAACGCCGAGTCACCGGCACAGGCGCATCGGGCCGTGGGGGCGACTTCTTTGATGCGAGCCGACGTTCGACATCGGCCGATAGCCAACAAAACGACAGGCACTGTCTTGTCCGTGTGCCCTAAGTGATAAGCTTAAGCGTTTATAAGTTTCTTTAAAAGAACATCGACTTTAGAAAAAAAGATGCCTACCACATATACATACATCTGATAGAAATGTGAGAAGATATCTATTATGGATTTGTAGTTTGCATGAAGTTGCTGTAATCTCTTTCGCTCCATCATCTGTGTAGTCAGTCAGTATCATGTTTCATATCACTCAGGTCGATAAGTGCTATCTGAAATAGTTCTGTTTTGTTGAAAGTGTAAATACTTAGTTTTTGTTCAAGTCTTAAATTGCAATAACTTGACATACTTTCTTAAATACTAAGCAATAAAAGTTGTATTTTTTGTGCTTCATTGTCAACCTGAGGCACGATTAGTTGAGAATGAAATCTTTGGTATTTTACTCACATGAATTTTAATCATGAAGGTGTCAAAGACATTGCTAGTGAAATTATTGTTTAGTTTAGTAAAGCGCAACGCTTCCTCTCAAGTCTTGAACCGATGAGTAAAAAATGACGCCGACGTCTTTCCTCCTGACACTTGTGAGATGATGGTGTGAATTGAACGCTAAGATGAGTAAGCTTGCCTGATAAACAACTGCACGAGTGCAGTAATTGGTTGGTATCGCCTTGTCATTTGTACATACGAATATTTTGTCATTTCATTACGACCAATGCAGGAACTTCAAGGTCAACGAGAATTTCGTTTTGTTAAATTATCCTAGTGTGAAAGAGAAATAATAATTACTTTTATTTTCATTGCGCTATTTGTTGTGCAAAAATTACGTTGTTGTTATCAATTGCTATGCTCAAATGTAAATTGTAACACTGGTAGTGCAGATAGTGTTTTGTTTTGTGTTTTGGTAATCTGAGACATAATAAATAAATAACGAAGGTATTTATTATACATTTAATTACAATATTCTAAGTTATAAATATGATAATTTACAATTTGTTTCTTTGAATATTATATAGAATTATATATGGATTTGTTATACATAATTAAGTTTTTAATGCGTACGTATGTGTGTATAATATAATACTAAAATCCTGGGACATTATACACACAAGGACATCTGATCCCCAGCAAAGCTTGTGCTATGGAAACCAGATAACTGATTAAACATATACTACTTTTCTTTCGTAAATACATACTTAAATAGATAATTACACCCAGACTCAGGACAAACAGACATGTTCATGCACACAAATGTCTGTCCTGGGTGGGAATCGAATCCACGACCTGTGGCGTGCAAAGTATCTTACTAACGACGCCAACCGTACACAATGTTGTTAAATGTTGATTTACTAAATACGAACTTTTGTTCAGTAAATACATTGTTTGTCAAACATACGCAAGACGTATCGTGTAATAAGTAAATAAGCGAAGAGAGAATAGGTTTTTGTGCGAGGTGATGATGTTCCATCATCGATCGCAGGTAAATAGGCACCCTCGTCCCGTGTAATCTGCAAAAAAGTCCGCGTAATCCTTTCCGGCGCAGGCAGAGCGGGCTTTGGCTTTCGGCAGACTTTGTGACGCCGCGCGCCGATGAAACTGGTAATCGTTCGGTGAAATAATTCAGGTAAGTAGGGGTGGTGGTAAGTTATAATTAAAAATATTGTACTCGGAACTTTATAAGAATATATTTGTGTTGTTAATAACGGTTGCTTTTAAAATACATTACAATTTTAATATAACTTTACAACATATTTGTGTTATTGCTTTGCAAATGCTGGCAATGTATCTATAATTCTTCCGACTGCTGGGAATGTTGATTTATTTGGCGTTGTTCACTATCAGGTGCGTCGCGGTTACTTTTCATTTTGTACAATAGACAATAATACTGTTTTATTTTGATGACTACAACTATGCCACTTAATGATTCTGGTCAAATTCTCATAAATGCCAGCCCTTATGCTCGTTGTTCGTTATCAAGTTATCTTTGTAGCTCGCAAATTCCGTGAAAGAGGATTATTTTGTTGGCTATTACTGATTTCTAGGAAGGTGCACTCAGGTAGTCGTTTGCAATTATATGTACATCGCGGCCCGAAAACTTCATAGTAATTGATACGATTGGACTTTTAAGCGAAAATCTACATTAATACCTCTAAATTAGCTTCATAATCAATTGGCATGCCATTGCAAGTGGGTATTTGTATTATTTTTTTCAATGCATAACAATCGTAAATCAATTTTGGCATTAACGAAATGTCGGTACGTTCGGTCAATAACAAATATTGAGAATTTATGAATGACGCATACACTTTATCAATGATAGTTAAATACAAGTCTCTTACAAATAAAGTATTACTTAAATTATACCTAAAATACTTACTTAACTTTATAATCGTTCTTATTCTTCTTTAAGTTGCATAGAATATTGTGCAAATGCGTTCGTATTTTAATCAAATCTTTAACAACTACCTACCATCTATTCCAACCTTTATCATTACGTGGCCTGTATGCGATAATGTATTTAAAAAAAAGTAATGAAATTATCGATTTCTTAAATCTTACTTCTAGTGTTATTTTAGGAAAAGAATTCAATAACGGCCTTACTTGACGTGCGTTGTATGTACCGAGTAGTTTCGAGCCCGTTGGGGGGGCCCCAACGGCTCAGGGCCTCAGGGTTAGTGGGACTGGGATTATTTCATGGTCGCGGCCCGTCTCGCACTCTTCGAAACTCATACATACACCGTCAGCACATACACCGGACTATACCTGAGTTAAAGCGTTATTTAATTACTTTATTAAAAATGTCTCACGAAATTTTAAATAATTTTATAGTTATTTTAGGTGCTTATTTTTCGCACTTCAAGGACTTATTTTAGGGCTTCCCTTTGAGGGCTTCTTTAGGTGTCTTTTGGCACTTCGACCTCATTGGTTCTTTTGTGTTGACCCTCTTTTCTTCGCTCTTATGTGGTTAATACCAATGCCAGTTTTACTAGTTTGGGGAACCATTCAATGATAAGTCCTTGTGGTCATCCGGTCCGTGTGTAGCCTACTTTTAAAATCTTCATTCTTTATTGATTTTCCATTGAAAATACATAATGAGGGTGATTAGATTTGTTAGAGTTGTAATAATGATAAGGATTCATACAAAATTGCATAAAAATGAATTAATAAAAAAAAGAAGTAATAAATTTATTAACAAGAAAAAAGGCAGTTTAAGGTTAAAAATGTAAAAGCCTTACTCTGTTTTACACAACGTCTCTGACCACCATGTCAGAGGGCTCCATGCACCACTTACAAAAAATAGGATTATTTTTAATGTGAGGAACCCTTCTTACGGGAACATCGTTCCTGATGAACCTTAGTTCATGCTACCGCGACTTTCTTGACGCAAGAAAAACTAAATTCATTAGAAATACGCTTATAATAATAATATTTATTACAGATTAATACATCCATATTTGTTAATAACAACAACAACTTAAACTAATTTTAGTTGAAGAAAAAATATTTAGAAATTAACAAAATTTTAACATTGAAAAATCTACCGGATGGGATTTACAGTTTGCTGTGCAGTTGGATGCAGCGGCGCAATGCTGGATGATCCCATCTGGTTGCAAAAACGCTAAGTATATATATAATAGTATATAGTAATATATAAGTAGATTCTAGGCTTATCAAACTGGTACCGACCGATGAATTATAGTATCAAATCTATTCCACTCTACCTATAACGATGACAATCATCAATCATCGGGCCCATGACATTTCAGCCCTGGAGCGCGGTTACGTATAGTTAAGTTTTCTAGGAATTAAATCCTAATATCTACAACCCAAAAGGCCTATAAACTACCATGCGGCATAGCCTTTTTATTCGTCAACTAGTCTGAGACGTTTAACTAAAGATTTAATGAAAGGTGTAGGAAACGAGCGGCGACCCGCCCCGGCGATCGGCCGATTGTCTATTAAAATTCCGTTAAGATATGTAATTACATTAGCTGCCCAAATCCGTACGTCAATCACCGACGTCCAGATGTGGGAGAGTGTTATTATTACACGAGTGTTGGAAACGTCATAACTTACACGTGTCCGTTGCTTATTTTATAAATGATACGGAGTTGTATTTGCTTTGGGCTAAAGCTGTACTTCGTTTGTGTATCAAGCGTTAACTCGACACTCAAGTTTCACATAATTCTTCGGGTAATATTTTCGTAACATGTTACTAAGCCACAGCAGCTTCGATTGGGTAGATAGAAAAATAAAAAAATATAGGCTATTCGTTGATAGCAGAGCTTTCTATTGGGGAAAGAATTTTTAGTAAGAACCTTTTTTCGAAAGTAGTTTTAGAGTTTATCCGGAACAAACTGACAATAAGATCTTTTCTTTTTATGATATAATTATAAATGATGTAGTCTGACAACGAAAGAAATGGATGGGTGTGCGGAGGACCGCATACTGTGGAAGGTATTGGGCAAGGCCTATGCCTAAGGCCAGCAGTGGATTGATACAGCTGATGATAATGATTTTAGTCTTCCTCAGAAGGAAGTGCTTGGATTTTATGTTTTCTTGGGCCCGGCTATGTATTAGAAGTTATATAACAATGAACAACTTTTGTAGCACTGTCGTTG
>JWHW01031383.1:288259-300227 GCA_000931545.1 Papilio glaucus | reverse complement strand
GCATACTGTGGAAGGTATTGGGCAAGGCTTATGTCTAAGGCCAGCAGTGGATTGATATAGCTGATGATGATGCTGCCTAATTTTAGTCTTCCTCAGAAGAAAATGCTTGGATCTTATGTTTTCTTGGGCCCGGCTATGTATTAGAATTTATATAAAAATGAACAACTTTTGTAGCACTGTCGTTGAAGAGACTGACTGAAAGAATAAAGCCTTATAGAAATAACCGTCTCGATTGTTTGAATTCAATACAATTGATGTATTTAACCTTCGTTTGTCATGTCGTTGTCAAAACCTTGACGAAATCATTACTTTTAACGAATTTATGAAGTGAGAACATTACTTTATCAGTCGTCGAATCCAAACGAAGTTATTTTCTTGTAATAATTACAGCAACGATTATAATAACCATCGTAACGCGTGTTGACGTATTACGTATTACTAAACGCATGACGCCCACCACGAAAGAGGGTAGAAATAAAATAATAAGTTACGTAAAGGCGACGCTTTGTCATGCGAATCGGGCATTAGGCGTCGAGTCTAATTTCCCTTTTGATTTTAAGTAATTTATATGAAATTATGAGTAGGAAACTTCGTATCGAGTCGAAGCGAAAGGGGGCTTTTATGATAAATGTTCGTTTTCTATTCGATTTGATAGATAAATGTGAACGATATGTCTCCAGATTGAATGATTGATACCCGACGTTCATGTAAACACCGTCTTCACTGTAATTAACTATGGTAAAAGAGCTTTGTGACTATTTTGGTAATAGAAAAATAATACTTATGACAACACACTGGTGTTGTGAAGAAAAATACTGATTTTTCTTTATAATATCGAATCGTTAATTTATTCCGTGGTTATCGTGTAATTTATTTATCGTCCATCATGAGAAAGGAAATGCGATACAATTATAAGTTGAAGGTTTCTTAATTAATAGCTCTATTTGTAAACTTTAAGTTGTTTGATGCGCGCAACAGTTTGTCACTTTCTCTTAAACAGCATGATTTGCTACGCAGCCCTAGTAAGTGAAGTTTGTCAGATTTGAAAATATTTTGACTAACATTTAGCACCTGATAAACAATATAAGAATTGTAATGTAAGATCATTGGGATCGTATCAGTAATTGAACACAAGTTATTCGCATACAGTGAAACTTGCATTAGCTAGGAACGAACACATCCACTGTGTGTGTACTGGTTATAAACGCGATAGAATTATTTATAATTTCATTATTAGCACCCTGATATTTATAGGCGTTATCGCTTCATCGCACTCGACCCTACGTAATGCCATTAAAATAATAGTCGACTTCACAGGTTCCTTATGCAAATACACGTAGTTAACACGTGCTAAAGGAAGTTACGTGTTCATTAACATGTTATATTAATATAGTTCATAATAATAGTTCACTGCAATTTAAGGATATAAATGCAATACAAAATATTTTTAATTTTGTAGGTGTGATCCGCTTACTTCTTTTTTGGCTCCTAATACCTAAACGGCGGCCCCGCTGTTCCTGGCTATTTTAGCAGCCAGGGTAACGGCGAGGTAGGTTATAAGAATCCTCTTCAGCGATCTGGCTATCATACTCGACGGGTCAAACTTACGGGAGTCCACTGGATGAGGGCGGGAGTAGACCGATCTTTGTGGCGACCAATGGGGGAGGCATACATTAAGCCGTGGACGACTACCGACTGCAAAGAAGAATATGACGCATTTGTTGAGAATTTCATGGTTAAACGTATAGAATACGTTAATCTTATTTGGTTTGTTGCCTGGTCTGCACGTCTGCATGTTCGGTCATATACTCGCCTACTATCATATCTATCTAGTCTATGTCTCATATTTACTGTATGTAATTAAATTAAAGATCTTTTTCTGATACATGTCTTTGACCTATGTGAGATTTATTCATATCCATGTAAGAACACTTTATCAACTGCACAAATCACGATTCAGCTTATGTTATAATTTTATCTCATTTTAATTGTCGACTGTTGCGTGAGAAACGCGAGCGGGTAGTGGCGAGTTACTTTTAAGTCGTAGTGGCATTCAAGTGTGCAAATATAAATTTACCACTAAAGATGTCGTCGAATTACGTGTTGTAATGCAGTACAGTATAAAATGGAATGGAATAATAATATTTAGCGTGACGTTAAGTTTGCGGGGGTCCGCTAGAACGGTGGAAATGTGCAGGGAGCATTAATCACAACAGAATTAGCTTTGGCGATCCTCTCCCAACTGTCCGCTCACAATTTATATCCGCTGCCCGCGTCGGGAAGACGCAAGATGGGTTTTATAATGTTACCCGATTTATTTTTAGCAAGTAAAATAATGCTGTGAGAAGAGTTCAACGATTTATTGCGATGAGACAAAAAAATCATTGGAGGTAATTCTTATCGGACTATTAGGTTAAAAATAAAACTGCATCAAACTTTTCTACTGTATACTAAAGACATTGCCATTTAACAAAATTGTGTGAAAAGTTCATCTTTATTACAGATATCTTTCGCCACTATATCCTCTCGTCTGTCCATTAAAAGTATTCAACGCATCTGCGATTCATTTGCTTGTTGCGGATGTCTATGGTCTATATCAGTTAACATAAGGTGATTCGAAGCCCGTTTGCCACCTACTTTGATATAAAAAAATGGTAGGGGCCAGGGAGTTCCGGTATTACCTTATAGTTGGATATACTACGCTTTTGTTTTATACACTCTTTATTTTGTATTGAGACTTAGTTTTGAAAATTATTATATTTTTTCGAAAACAGATAAAATTTATTACATGTTAAAACCACATCCGCACCGCTGGGGATCGCATAAATACTACTTAACGCTCAGGACATTCGTAAATAAAAAAAATAATGGAGAAGGAGCCCAAAATCAGGACGTAACTTTTTATTAATTATCGTGAGACGCGGCGAGTAGCGTCACTAATGTCTGAATGAGGTAACCTTTTTGAAATAATTTTGTTTTGAAATACGTTTTATAGAGCCTGACGTAATTTATTTGTAAACAGCCCTATTTAGACAGGGACTTTTGGATAAAAATAAATATTTGGTTCAGACTACGGCACGTTCATAAATTAAGTATTAATTTGGTACATTTATTATTTAGTTTGTTTGAATATTAATTGACTTCTCCCTTACACGCGAAACAAATGGGTTATTAAAGTAGTCTATACTGACATGTTTTTATTTAATTTGAGTAAAAAAAGTCATCTTCTTGCCCTTTTGCTCATATATCTGGATATATGAGCAAAAGGACAAGGGCAAGGGAGAAGATAGCCCAGGGTTGGCACGGTATCTTCTCTTATCCATATCCCTCTATCAGCCGTCTTGTTCGAATTCACACCCCTCTTACACATATCATCTTTCATTCAATCCATCCGTACTTTCTTCGTTCTTCCTTTACGATTACCATCCACGTTCATTCTCATTACTTTCTTCGCTATATGTGCTTCATCCCTCTGCATAACATGTCCATACCACGTTAATCTCTTGCTCCTCAATTTCTCTGTCACTGGCGAAACTATCAGACTTCCTCTAATATAATAATTTTTAACTTTATTCATGCTCGTTACACAACACATCCAACTTAACATCCGCATCTCGGCCACATCCTCCTTTTAACAGAACTTTTGGAGGCCAAAACCTCAGATCTTTACAGTAAGATAGGTTTTACGATCGATTTGAGATCCTGTCCATTTAGCTTAAGAGGCATTCGTGGATCACAAGTCGTTCTAGTGATCAGTCCTCAATTTGAGTAACAAAGTACTATAGAAAATACTAAATATATGGCCAATGCTTTGATGTCATCTTGGACTTTATTCCATAACTGGAAGCTAACCTTTACTAGGACTTTTTTAATATATAAGAAAAACTGCCTTTAGTGATTATATGAATTATCACAATTGAAAACATATACATACTTTTCAACGTTATTGCTTGATGTGTTATAGATTCTCAAATATTATTCGTTTAATTAACTTTAAGCTTTCACCAATGAGCCCGAACATATTTACGCAAAGCGCTATCATCAAATGCACCGTGCCATAGCCCGTTGGTACTAGAAAAGCCGATAGACATTTGGGTGTTGCAAGCGCTGTGCAATTTTACATGGGCTACTAACTGCCGTCGTCAGTTAAGTAGCGTGTACGGTCCCGGTACCGAGCGAGGAATGTGGCACCAAAACGTCACGGCAATTAAGGAATCGGCAAGTTCTAACCTCGCTGTCAGACGACCTGCATTGGGCACGCGGCTGATTGGCACGACACCGACCTATTGATACTGGATAAGGCCGAAGAACTCGTCGTATTTGTTTATTTATGTAATATCTCTTCGAGATTATTTATAAATTACGTAGGAATTAATTTGTCTTCTATTGCAATTGCATTAGCATTGACTATAATGACTTAGAATAAATAAAATCATGTTTTATTAGTAAGATTTATATTTGTATCTATATATTTTGGTTTGATTACAATCTAGATGTTTTTTTTTAGAATTTCGTTGTATAGTGATTATTTTATTTCATAACCAGTCTTAAATACGGACCCTTTATCAAATATATTACGCGAGTGAAGCAGTAGCATAGCTGGTAAGAAAAAAAAACAATTTAAAGTTATTTTTAAAGGCAACATTTTTTTATATGAAATGGGAAATTTTTAAGCAAAAAACATGATATCTAACCGTTTTAGTAATCTAAGTACACATTTAAAAGATAAAATATAAAATTTAATAGGGGCACATCCATTTAGTTTTATTCCCTGATCATTGGCATACGCTTGACGCATTAAGTAACATTTATCATATTTCATGCGCGTTCGACGTCTCCCACTGACGTTTTCTCTTCCGCGGGTGACAGCCCATGTTATCTTCACAAGGACTTTATTGTGCTGCTCACCTACTGTGCCGGTGTGTAATCACAAACATTGTAAGGAAAACACGCGTGATATTCCTAAATTTGAATACAGTTCTGATGTACTAATGTGCTTGCTAATATTTATTTTCGATCGGTATGGATCTATTAAACAAATAGATATTTTTTACAAATTTAAAAGTTTTTATTTGGAGTAATTTAACAACTTCTTAATTTATAATGTATTTTTATTATAAAGAATAAACTAGCGCTTGACCACAATCCCACCTGATGTTAAGTGGTGATCTGGTCTAAAGATGGTACGCACTAGTTTAGAAACAGCCCATTCACTCTTCTCTTGAAGGACGTCATAATCAAAATAATTTGTTCCATTAACTGTAATTATTTAATAACATAATAATGTACAATCATATAGTACCTTTGTTCTTTGACGACTTTATCACACGTTTTAATTAGCACTAAGAACATGATAAATTTACTTCTTTGTTAGAAATTTTTTATACTTAACTGGACGAGTTAATCAAACTTAGCATAACAGATCAAAAATTTCGAAGATTAATTTACACGTTTAACATAAAATTCATATAATTTAATTTAAGATAAACATAACATGCTCCCCATGACATGGTAAGAGGAAGAGGATCTCGTAGGGGAACAGACGTATCGGAAAAGGAAGGAATTTTCTTATCTGGCCCCTCCTCTATCCATTTTCGGGTAATTCCATCTCATTTGCTCGCTGCGGATGCCTATTGGTAGTGGTCACTTAATATTAGGCATAGCGCTTGCGTTTGCCACGTTTTATATAAAAAAAATGGACAGATACACAAAATTAAATATGTATACTGTATGTATGTTTATGTTGTCTATTGGTCCATAGAGTGTCGTCCAACGTCGTTGGGCAACCAATCCAAATCTATCTATGGCAAGTCTATAATAGATTTAAATACAAAAAATATTGTCATTTGTGATAAAGAAATGCATTATAAAAATCAACTAAATTGTCTTAAGAGAACTAACGTCAGTATTCCTCTAAAAAAGGTCAAAGTTATAAATTTTAATTTTCTATATCCAGTCACGTATCCCTCCTTCAATTCTCCTATACAATACAGTGACGTCTACACGTTTGTCTTGATTAATTTTATTTTGAATTTAAAGATTGTATTACCTGCCTATACAGTATGGGGTAAGCGCGTGATAGTTTAATATTATTATTTCTGATCTCTGTAGGTAGCAAAACAGTTATTGATCGTAAAATGTCTAGCTTAGTCAATGTCCGTTCACGAAAGTGTAGGAAAAAAAGATATCGAAAAAACATTCCTATCACCGGTTAGCGAAATTGATTTCACCTTTTCAATTTTAAATTACATAAAAAAAATCTCATTACAACTTATAAACAATTTCCAGTCGAGATTAAAAGATAAAGTGTTGACTGTTGAACGATCTAGTACATTCTGTATACCTACTAGTGCGATGTCAACGAACGCAGCTCGCTTGTGCTTTCTAAAGAACATAATTTACAAGTCGAACACGACACAGCAGTGATTGGCGGCCGACACACTTGCAGTCCGTCCCGTTAGCAGCTTCTATGATTTCCAGCGGCCCTACCATTAGTTACTTCTGTCCGATTCTGAAAACCAACTGCTCAGTTCAAAACTATTTATATCAGTTTCTTATCGCGTTTTCTGTTGACTCCTAAGGTTTTTTTTTCAATTATATTTATTTTATGTGAGTTGCGTTGAGATAAAAATTTACCCTCTCTCTGATAAACTTAATACTATTGGGAAGGACAAAAATTATTTTCATGACCTGATAGCCTTTCGCTTTTCACCGAAATTATCAGGTTAAAAAGGATGAAACCTTATTTAGTGAACACATAAGAAGCAACATGGAATAGATACATAATTTTGATGTTTTAGAAAACGTAATTGGTATGCGTCGCATGAGATTCGATGCGAGGTCTCCAGAAATGATGGACTACCTATTGTGAGATCCCATAAATATATCAAACATATCATCATAACGGTGAGTAGCAGAGACTAATACCTAGTTTCTCTAAAGCTGATCTGAGAAAAAATCAGCTAGCTTTCAAATGTTGCTAGAAGCACGATCACCAACTTTTTTTTCTTTTAGGACATGAAATAGAACTGACATGACATTTAACTTCACAGGAGTGTTAGTTGAATAAATTTTGACAAACCTAACCTAACGTTATAATATAAATATGCGTTTAATTGGACCTTTTTTGGATAAACATAGTATGTGATGAAACTCCGTGTTAGTGATCAAGCCAACGATATTTCATTATCCACAACTTCGGAAGCTGTTGGTACGGGCCGACTAGAATTTAATCTAGGCTTCAATCTATAAAATGATTTATATCATAAGAGCAAATTGAAGCAAGACTAGATATTTGATAAATGTATAAAGTTCATAAACTTGGTTTCATATCCTAAATGAATAGTTATATGTTTTAAGTGCATTATGTTTTAGAAAAATAAATATCATATGGGGTATTTATTATATACATTTTATTTTTTATTATATTTTATTATATTAGATAATATTTTTGGGTTTTAAAGCTCGTGCTAAATTTGTATTACGTAACCTGCATATTAAGAGCACCTGTGTACTTTTATAGAAGAGCTACAATTATTTAAAAGATACGTATGGTTAAGCATACGATAAACAGATACTTACGATCGATATTTTTGAGTCAACAGATTTTCAGCCATATCAGATAAGTAAACCGTAAAATTGTTTACTTTTGCAACAGAAGGAAACAGGTGATCCTGTCTCGTGTCACATTTGAGAAATAAATTATAATTAAAAAAAAGAATAATAAGTATGGAAGTAATGTAAGCATGTAATCTTTGTCGATTACAATTAAATAAAATACTCACTTAAAATGTTGTAGGTACTACCTACTTTAATTTTAAATATCACATATGTTTCAGGTTTTCAAATCTTTTATTATTTTAGTATTATGTAAATAAGATTTTTTTGCAATAATAATAAATGGTGCAATAATACATTTTTCCAACATTACAAGGTTACTTTATTGTTTAAATTATAAAACTATTTAATTTGTATATATAATTAAAATCACAAAAGTTCGTAATCCTGCGATATTTTCTTATTAATTATTATAATCTTTAATTCTTGTGTTACTTCGATGAACTGGCAAAGGCTCGTGAAGTCTGCATAACTTCAAAGTATTCTGAGAGAGTTTCACTTCAGTTCCGTAATATCTATAAAAGTTAGTAATTTCCTATTTAAACTTTGTACAACCGTTCTCAGTCACCTTACGAAACTGAGTCTTCAAATAGTGTCAAGGATATTTGCGGTTAAACAAACAGACAGTAAATATGACACTTAAGTATTGATAATAAACTGTAGCATACTGAAATCATTATTTTTTTATAAATTGTAATAGAGATTGTACGCAAAATGAGATTAAAAACATGACGTCAAGAGTTATATAAGATTTATGCGATTTGTTAACAAGGCTTCCCAATTTACTCATTAATCTCGTGAATGGCTTAACTAATGCCAATTGTAAATTAGTAATTTGTAAGAATCTTTGGTATGTATTGCTCCGAAATTTTATTTTCCACAATTAAAGCTAGACACGCAATCCAATTCAGTGGCGATATTTTTAATACATTTTCATTAATGTCGTTAACTTACCTTCATTGCCAAACAGGTTAAAAGTGTTTAAATTGACATTAGTAATTTCACTCGGCCGTTTTTTTTTCTATTTTGCATAAAATATAAACTAATAAAATATAGAAAACTAAAGATATAGTTTTCTATGCTTGAATACTTGTAAACTATTTAGGCACTGAGTATTTCAACAAATAGTTTAATTAAAAATAAAGTTAACGTTCGTGTAAGTTTCTTGTGACAGTGGTAGAGGCCGCGCGCAGGCTGCACCACTCCACGTCGTCGATGCATTGTCACTCGAGCGACACTCACAAATGTTTGCCACTTAACAAAAAGAGTGCCCTCCGCTGTATATCGTATAGGCACATATTTAAACTAACATATGCTATGTCTTTAATTGTACAAATTGTTAAAAGTTATTTGAACATTTTTTGTTACTTTTTTTATAAGGAATTGTAGATACAATCTCACAAATGTTTCATTTCTTGCTAAATCTGTTAAAATTGGAATAAACAATATTAATTGCTTCATTGGTTGACACCAGGAGTCGAACTCATGATGCTTGAGTAGTGTAGAATTTAAGACGGCCATACAAAAACTATGCTTACGACTTATAAACGACTTTTTCGATAGCTCATATTCTATGTTTTCTTTAGTGTCGCATAAATTTACAACCGAAATATTGATTTATATCCCGCGTTCGAAATTATCACATAATAAAGTAAACCAAACAACTTCTAAATAATATTTTTATAATATGGAAAATGACGGACAACATTTTTACAAAACTTCGAGTCGAAAATAGAAACGTGTAGAAAACATGTACCGCAGGTACATGTTTTTCTCTAGAATGTTGTTGAACAGTCGCCATGATTTTTGTACAAAGCAGACAGTATCCACAGGCAACTCGATTTTGTGAACATTGGCTCACTTTTCTACCTCAATTCCTTATCCATCATTTTATTTATGAAAATTTGTTTAAGATGAATATACATATACTATAGTTTAGATTATATACTTCCTTTGTTATTTTATAAAGGTAATAAAATCAAACCTTTAATTTGTGATGCTGGTTTGCTAGTAAAAACTAGTAATCTATACCTAATAGACCATTGAATAAATCAGATTCGTAGTTATTTGATTGTAAGGTCACTAAGGTGTAAGCCGTTGTTGGCGTCTCCAAACTTTCTTACCTCTGGTCACAGCTAGGAGCGCGTGCTGCGAGCACTTTTTGCCGCCGCCGCCGGCGCGGGCCAGATATTGAAATAATTGCTTTTTCAACGGCACGCCGTGCAAATGACATTCGAGATGGAGGTCGTTTTTTTAACCGCGTCGTACTTACGAGCGTACGAGAAGCAGAATTGATGTTGATGAAACGTTGGCTTTTATAAAAATAATACTAAGTTATTTGCTGTCACACGTTAATGTTATGATGAGTCATATTATTAATAAAGATTTTTCAAACGACTGGCGAGAATATACTGATATGGTGTTCAACATAAAGGTTTTCAGATCTTAGGCGACAATTAAAACAATGGGATTATGACATCAAAATTACAGCAAGCCCGGAATGGTTATAGAAAACGAAGGACAGTGATACGGGAGATCTTTGGAGGAGGCCCATGTCTAAAGACAAGCCGTTTAATAACAACGAAGACTTTAAAAAGGCATTAAAAATAGAAATAAAAAACACATATAATTTAAATAGCAATATATTATTTTAAATTTTAATAAATTAAATGGAATTAAAAAAAATGTAATACGTTAAGCAGCGATAAAAGCTTATTTTGTTTTTATTCAGATTTTATTTAGATCTTAGTAGTACAAATAAACTCTAAATTATTGTTGATTTATTTGAGCTGATTACAGGTCTTTCAACCATACAAAACAAACAGAATATAAATATCAAGTAGTAAAGAGGTATTTATTATAATATACAACGAGAGACACGTTCAGCTGATGACAAGTATTACGCCTGCTCGTACAATATGACGTCACTTTGCTTCCCAGGAATTTGAAGTACAAAATCCTGAATAGCATCCCATATGTGCCCGGACGGCCATACACGGGGCATAGCAGGTTACCTACCATTTAAATTAAACTTAATTAAATTGTAAAATAAATATATTTTACAATTTATGACACACATTAATGTTAGGATTACATTCCATATTAAATTTTTCATATGTTTATAAAATAGTAAAATGATTAGCGATGGAATGGTACTTCACATCGGCGTGTCCCCGGCCTAATGAGTGCTGTCCGACGGTGGCAGTGGAGTGTTAAAATTTTAAATTGTTGTGTGAACTTTCACAGTCATTGGCCATCGCCGCTCCCTCGGCTTGCCGGATTTATAACTAACGATACGGACTAAAACGACAACTGTTCGACATTTTTTGTTCGGCATCGAACGCCCACGGTTCGATATGCGATCGATCTGGACGGCCGTAAATGTTCTTCAGCACGTGCTACAGTCACCTTTCACTTGGACGTTTTAGATGGCACGATACTAATCGTAACACAGTTTTATAGAATACATCGATTTAGAATTGTAATGTCTGGGTATTTTGATGAAACGTAGTGAAAATCGAGTCTAGTATGGAGATTGGGATTTCAATTTTTAATTAAGCGGGTAGTTAGGTTAGAATAATACCGTTTGAAATCAAATGATGAAATAATTTAATGGATAAATTAGCTACAAAAGTAATGGTAAGGGTAATATTGATACATTACTTAGAGGACTATGTAACATTGAAACTGCTAAGGTTAAAATATATTATTTTAAGGTAAATGTCTACGGCCGCTTAAGTTGTGACTTTGATCGAACTAACCCTACTGAACAATGGCGTAAAAACTCTAATTGACATTTAATTTAACTTAGCCATTATGATCTGTTAGTCTTGATTTTATTATGAAATAAAAACGTTACTTTTTATGGCCATTTAATAGTTTTCGATTGGCTGGGTTCTGGTTAGAGACTTGAAGTATAATTTAAACTTTGAAAACATAGAATTTACCGGTGTATGTACAGATGCAGTAGTCGGACATAGGAAGAACTTTATTTATAATACCGTCTTAACTCTTCAAAGTTAAACCAATCATATTATTTGCAGAAGTATGAAACTTGAATAAAGAAGTAGAAGTATTAAAATAACATCAAAGACTGAAGGCAGAAGGAGGTTGAGAATGCATTAATATTTTTGTATAATATTTTTTATATTAAAAAGCAAAACTACTGAAATAAATAAATAAGTATGTATTCAGGCCCGTAACCCAGAGGTGTAGGCAGAGATTATGGATTTCCATTTGGCGCGATGCTGGCACACCTCTCTCGCTTCTTTTACATTCATACATCTACGATACATGCTCGTCGGTTATGGGTGCTCCTTTTATCGGCCTTTTTAGTAAGCCACTAATCTGA
>JWHW01031383.1:273343-287459 GCA_000931545.1 Papilio glaucus | reverse complement strand
TGAACATTGACGTAAAAACTCTAATTGACATTTAATTTAACTTAGCCATTATGATCTGTTAGTCTTGATTTTATTATGAAATAAAAACGTTACTTTTTGTGGCCATTTAATAGTTTTCGATTGGCTGGGTTCTGGTTAGAGACTTGAAGTATAATTTAAACTTTGAAAATATAGAATTTACCGGTGTATGTACATACGAGATGCAGTAGTCGGACATAGGAAGAACTCTATTTATAATACCGTCTTAACTCCAAGTTAAACCAATCATATTATTTGCAAAAGTATGAAACTTGAATAAAGAAGTAGAAGTATTAAAATAACATCAAAGACAGAAGGCAGAAGGAGGTTGAGAATGCATTAATATTTTTTATATTAAAAAGCAAAACTACTGAAATAAATAAATAAATATGCATTCAGGCCCGTAACCCAGAGGTGTAGGCAGAGATTATGGATTTCCATTTGGCGCGATGCTGGCACACCTCTCTCGCTTCTTTTACATTCATATATCTACGATACATGCTCGTCGGTTATGGGTGCTCCTTATATCGCCCTTTTTAGTAAGCCACTAATCTGATCGATATAAGTTCTCATAGGGAGTCCCCTACCAACACTGCCACTCACTTTTGCAATATAAATTTGTTTCGTTATTCTCTCTTCATTCATCCTCTCAACGTGCCTGAACCACCGAAGCATACCTTCCTCAATTCTAGTTACAACATCCACTTTTAAGCTACACCTAAGCTACAAGCTACCCTTCTTATGGTATTTTTAATCCTATCATTTAATATCAGGCCTAACATACTTCTTAAGGATCGCATCTCAACGGCATTAATTGTACTAGCATGCTAATAACTACAGGAAATACTGAAATATATGGCCAGTATCCTTGAGGCATATATATTTTAAATCTTGTTAGAGTTTGATTTAATAAGTAAAGAGGCGGTTCAAGGAGAAGAAAATCAAAGTCACCTTGGAGCTTTCAGCTAGATCTTTTATAGATTTTTGCTTAGCTAGATTAACAAAAGTTAAAGTCATCTGTTGAGTACGTCGACACTATCCAACATGGGCGTGAAGAAGCTCTCCGATGGGCGTGAAGTAAAGGTACATCGGTATTTCGCCTGATGGATGAGGTGCCGCAACTCCCATCATCTCTCATCCCTTCTTTCTTCCCTTTTCCATATTCACTTTCTTTTTTCCTACGAAAAGTTGGATAACGTATCCGTATCTTTTATGATTATTACGCGATAAGTAATTAACCTAAGAACTTAATTTAATCCCATTCGAAGATGGATCTAACAAGACGATTGTAGTACTTTCTTAGAGGAGTGACACATTTTTATTTCAGATAATGTAATATTTTTCCTCCTTGTACAATTATTTGTTGCTATATTATATAAGTGTTTACTATCTATGATCGCTGCGTTAGATTTTACGGTGTTGGTAAGATGGACTTTGAAAACACATCGGCGACGCCATCTGCAACAAACTTCAAAGATTAAGCGCGTCGAATGAGCGAGACAATCCTCGCAAGACAAAGACTCGGGTTGTTTGTCACGCGCTGTAAATATTTTGGACGGGGTTTTACGGGTCCCGTAGTTTTATGAGGCTTTCACGCTGACACCATTGTTTTGAGGATCGGCCGTCGCCTGATTAGGCATGCCTTGCTCGGGATGCTTTAACAAAAATATATCTGCGATTTATAAGTTCCCAAATTTGTTTATGACTTTGGCGCGTCGTTGTTTGGCAAAGGATACGGTTTTTTAAGGTTTACTTTTTCATTATCTATTTATTTCTTTGTTCTATCCTTTAGCTAAGAATAGCGATTATTATGGTTAACTGAAATTTGTACACCGCCGCTCTAAACGGTGATCTTGTGCTCATATTAAATTTCTATGTCAAAAATGTACAAATAATAACCTTAAGTTTATTATTTATCTGAAATTTAACTGAAAAAAAAAACAAATGTACATCAATAAATATAATTTGTCAAAGATTATTGAATGTTCAACCATGAAGGTGATAATCATGTTTTGAAATTCCACTGTTAGGTATAGGTTTGACCAAATTCAGGTTAGCCAAAAGCTATCACCGTATAAATGTTTATTGGAAGAAACAATTATCACGCGCAACTTAGACGAAAGCCCAATGCTTATGTAACGGGATTTTACACATACGGGACGGGAACGGGACGTGGTTTAGTAAACAGTGACGGGGAATTAAATGCATACACATCGTGACAGTGACTCGGAACTAACGTCCTAGTGTTGTAAACTGTAATTGTAACATATTAAGTTTGGGGACTTGCATCTATGGGACGTGCTAAATATCTCCACCGAAGAATTTTTTCACGTTCCCGTGCCGTCCATGGCTCCGTATAGATTTTCTTCGAAACGTCCCAAACTTCCCGTTCCTTACTGGTTAAATCCCGTAAGATATGCCTTTGGCTTTAATAGGTGGGAAAAGAGGTCCTTGAATTAAATATACGCTTTTAATAAATATAATCTGCATTACCGTTTCCTCTTTTTACGTCTTCCTATTCATAATAAAATAAGAGTTCCACTAGCACATCACAGATTTTTGATAAGATAAGATACAACATTGTGTACTATTTAGGTATGCACTATGTCTATTAAATCGTTCGTTAGTTAATAAAGATTTATATGGTTTTCATTATAAATAATTAATGATTTGCTATTTAAGAGCCTCAATGCCGTCACAACTATGTATTTATATACATCTTTCAATGTCAATATATGTCTATCGTAAAAAATATCGCTTAATTAATATTTCATCATAACCTCTACAACTAATCGCATTAATATGTTAGCAAATAACGTGACCGTGAACTTATAATATACGACTCGTTAGAGCTGTAACTAGTTAGTTGTTACGATGTTTGTATTTGTAAACATTTACTTTAATAAATTTTTTTGAAGGAATTTGTAGATTTAATTTCAAAATGTTTATTTTTATTCTCTAATAATATAACGTTCTTTTTATATATCATACATATATTTAAATATGTAAATGTTAAAATTATATACATGATTTCCTTCTATCTCGACTGACTAGAAGTAGGGGAATGGTTTTGCGGGTATTTATTCATGTCCGTTTTGTTATCTTCTGTAGCCAAAACGGCTTGACGGTGGGACGGATTCGTGTAGACTCTTAGCGACCCTGGAGCGTCATAGCTAATATAATTACGTAATGAATGTTGATAATCATACAGTCAGTTGGGTTTTTTGGTTTTTTTATTAACTATTACTAGCTTTATCTCTTTATTTTTGGTCACCAACAAAGTGACCATCAAGTCAATTTAATGTAGATGTGTAATTGCAAATATGTGTAGTACTACCTGTCTATGGGTACAAATGCAAACAACAATGATGTAGTAGTTACACCACTGGGTTACTGGCGCCAACTGTAACCGGAAGAGTTGCTGGTTGGATTGTTTCATCGAGTGAATTGTCCAGATGAATTATTTGCTTTAAAAACAGCTGTTGGTTCTGTCCCGGTGCGCAAAGTGAGGCGACGACGTCAAGGCTGCGCTAGCCTCGCTGTTTGTGGAGCGTGACGGCGACGTGTTGGCACCCACGACGTGACGTCATCCCCTTCCCCTCGCCCCGGACTCCGGCCTGCACCACTGCGGCACCGACATAGACTCGACCTGCTAAATGAAGGAGACCCTGTGTGTCGGCCCAAGGATGTTTAAATGTTATTTACTAATAAATAAATATGCGCTCACGCCCGTCACCCAGAGGGGTAGGCAGAGCTCATGGATTTCCATTTGGCGCGATCCTGGCACACCTCTCTCGTTTCTTCTACATTCATACATCTACGCATGCATGCTCGTCGGTTATGGGTGCCCCTTATATCCGTATTTACTAATGTAAATGTTTTATTGAATACCACTATCTACTGAAGATATCAAAACAATTGCTTAAAAATGTCCGGTAAAGGAAACACTCGAATACACAAATTATTTGTTATTTTATTTATTTTCTTATTACATTTAACTTTTGAAAAAGTACTATCTTTCTTCTTTTAAGATATTTTTCTCTATTTTGGATTTATATTTAACAATCTTTTTATATCGCTTTTTAACTTCTATAGACATATTTAGATATATACATGTTCGTCAACTACCTTTATATTGTCCTTTTCTTTGTAGTAACAGACCAAAGATGATTATATCGCCAATAAAGGCGATATACATGTCCGTTACGTTACGGTACACCTCACACCGACACTACCACTCAGTTAATTATTTTAGACTATTTTATACATACATCGTTACTAATATTATAAATGCGAATGTGTGTTTGTTACTCTTTGAATCCTTAACGACTCAACCGATCATCATGAAATTTTGCACTCACATTGTCATGGGAACATAAAATTACATGGGCTACTTACCTTTTATCCTGAAAATAAAACTGTTCCCGAGGTATATAAAACCTTCATTTAAAATACCGGTTGCCATGGCAATGTTCCATGTTTTAATAATAACAACTTTTTGACACATGTTACCTATATCAAACACGAGAAATCATGTACAGAAATTTCGAGCATTTAAAATGAGAAATGAATGCGTGCGAAGTGGCGGACAATAGCTAGTCTGTAAATAAAATAAATTTAAGCTACTTAAAGGTGTTACGGCTATATAAGACGAGTGATCTGTCTTTAAGTCCCAGACAGTGCACATCCATTACAGTTACTGTAATTGTGTCAGTTATTTGCGGTATACCAATGTTGCCTAATCACTTGAGACTTGAACCTAGTGCTTTAAATATCTAAATATATTTATATCACAATGAAAGTTTTCGTTCAATATATCGACATTTTGTAGCACTTTTATCATTGACCTTTATAAGATCACAATGCAATACTTATTAAAAAAAGACTCAATTTCATTTGTCATTTAAGTTTTAAACTGTTTACTTAATTAAGTTTAATTAACATTAAATATAGAGATACAAAATCTAAATTCCTTTACCATCCATCCATGAATCCAATCGCAGACAAATAAACTCAGTTAATATCGTTTATTTTCAAACACACGATTTAACGTTTCGACGTAATACGCAAAAACGGATCATAACAAAGTGAAAACTTCCAATAATCAGTCACATTACGTTCAGTGACATCCGTGGCTCGAACGTGAGCCCATCCGACAAAAACCACAGCCCGAAAACACAACTTTCCAACCAACAAAAGGGACCGTTCGTGAATTCGTGATCGTCATAATGAATTTCACCGACCGAATATAGGGTGTGTTTAAAAATAAGCGAGAGGCATCGGAGAAGCGCGTGCAAAAAGCCCGTTGCTCCAGCATCATTATGGAATTAAAGGTAAACAGGTGTGAAATTAAGCTCACTTTTTGTTCGGCTAATAGATTGCGCCGCACTTTTCCGTCCCGAGGCTCGCCACTTACGTAACACCCGACCATTAAAAGCGTACGGAACGTCTAAACGCCCCGTTTAAAACTATATAATTTTGCGCTAAACAGACATGGGACTTGCGTCTCGTTAGAAATTTCCATTTTTTTTATTTCTTCGTTTTCGCCTACGCCAATTACGAGCAGTTACGTACCGACAAAGAGTTTTTTGTCAGAAGCTGAACGTTTGATTGATGGTCGATTATTTCGGATATGATCTAAAGATGCTTCCAAATTATTATGTTAAGTTATAGCAATAATTTTACCACATGGTTGTTAGATCGCGTTATTATTACGTTGTTGTAAGTTTATAAAGTTTGTGGATGTAGCTCACCTATTATAGTTTATATAATAATATAATAAATCAGCCTTTTCTAGAATGTTCCCCACTCCAGGGGAACAGGCCTCCTCTCCGGGAGAGGGAGGGATTATAGTTTAACTTAATATGAAATAAAGTATGTAACTGGTAACCCAATTAGTATACGTCCTCTTTCTTTTTGTTATCATGAAAATCAGTAAAATTTGAAATTATGAATATTTCCTCTAAATTTATTTCGTAAATTGATTAAAATATAGACAATACGTTTCGTTTTTATCAATTACTTTGCGTAAGTAAATATCAAGTGAGCAAAAGAAAGCACACGTGTTTTTACACTGACATAAAATTATCCGTAGAAAACGATATAGTACCTGTTACGTAGCTTAAACGGTTTGTGTTAGAGCGGCGGAAGAGAAATTTCTAAACCAAACTATAGTTAGACTTTCAGCGAACCGAAATATTATCAACAATGTTGTAAGGAATGGTGTTGTTGTATAAATCTATTGTTGTATTTTCAAATAAACCATACCGATGTTAGTGATTTGGTATTAGGTAAGGCTTCTCTTGCAACCGCTAACCTAGTGCGACATATGATGTGTCGTTTTCATCTAGGATCGATTTTGAAATTTAATAATATGAAAATAGGGTGTAAATTGTATTGCTTATAATTTAAATCGGTGAGATGATACGTAGTTTGTGTCTACTGTTTATTTATTGCGAGTCATAGCGATCAAAAGGTCAGTTTAGGAATACAATGCACTCAAAAATAAATACTATTACATAAAACTTAAGGTGTAAATTGGCAATAACATTGTTCGTCGGTTACTTGCTACACATATAACAACCGAAACCGATTATGACTGACAGAAGAGTCTTCAGACTTACCGTTAACTTGTCTGTATAGTGAATTACTTCGGTAGATAGTCGAAGTCAGTACGAGGCCTGGAATATCACACTTCCATTGGAAGATGTTTAAGTCTATAGGAAAAACGCATAAAAACTAATTATTTAATGCGAAAAAAAAATTAGGTCGCCGTTTTTCAGACTGTCAGTACACCATCATCAAACTGAGCAAATAGTCTTTGTCTTTAATTAAGATGTTTTTGTTAATAATACTCCGGTTGGAAAAGCTTTATTTTATACCAGCAATGGATGAAAATCTTACAGTTGGAGAGAATCTCTAACAATGATTGTGTATTAGGTACCTTTGAATATTTTAAATTATAAATAAATAAATATACGCTCACGCCCGTAACCCAGAGGAGTAGGCAGAGATTGTGGATTTTCATTTGGCGCGATCCTGGCATACCTCTCTCGCTTCTTCTACATAAATAAATATTTATCTAAAAGCAGTTCCAAAAAGTTTCCTGCAGCATAATTTAAGGGCGAACTCGTCAACTTGCTCGTTATTGTAACTTAATCAGTTGTAGCAATACTAATCCATAAGATCGGTGCTTTAGTTATAATTTTTGACTATAACGCTTGAGAACAATATGCATTTGGTGTTGATAAATATACAAAATATTAGTGTTATCTTCAATTCACATTATTTTATCCAGTGTTTTCACGTTTTGAAGTTTTATGAATGAAGTTATGTTATAAAGATCGTAAAAAAAGAAAAAAAATTAAAAAAAATCGAAAAAGAGGACGTTGTGACTTAAATTGAGAAAGGTGTGCATCGTTGGGTCAGGCATGTTGAAAGGATAAATGAAAGAATAATGACTTTTGATGAAAATTTTTGTCGCGAAAGTGAGAGGCAGTGCTGGTAGGGTAGTCCTAAGTATTTTTATTTCTTATATTACACCGGCCTGATTGGTGACATAATAGAAAAAGGTATTAAGAGTACCCAAAAGACCAACATGCGTAGATGAGAGTATGTGTGTAGAAGAAGCCAAAGAGGTGTGCTAGGATCGCGCCAAATGAAATCCGTGACCTCTGCTAACCCTTTGGGATGAGGGCGCGAATGGTTATTGGTAATATTTATAGACATGTCTTCTTGTAGAATAATAAGTCGTGTCTGTCCGAGGTTATTATAATATTGTTGCTATTTCGTTCGTCATTCAAGAACTTTTTCGGTAAATAAACATTGGAGTCATTATGGCAGCACAGCGCAGCCCTCATGGCGGCGCCGGCGCGTCTCATCCACGGCCTCGAGTGCACTCCACACATAAATTGAACAAACACTTGCGTGTCACGACAGTGAGGACCTACGACCGGTGGGCTCTTGTTTTAATTCCGTTACAATTTCTCGAAAGGTCTATATTTGTCTTTTGATTTTGTTCTGTCATTTTCTACGAACCAATTATATTACCAATACATTTAAATATAGTTCTAAATGTAGAAACCACATAAAAGGGCTTCGTAATTAAGTTCTAACAGCATTATTATACAAATATTACTAGCGACTCGCCCCTGCTTCGCACGGGTAATTTCTCCATACAAACTGTTTTCCCACACTTAAGACCTTTAGGGGATGAATTTAGAAAAATCCTTTCTTAATATAATAACATATCACTATGAATAAATTTTTAGTCTCCAAGCCCAGAAATTTGGGCTGTGCTTTGATATATCAGTCAGTCAGTTACTTCTTTTATATATATGTAGATAGATCATCATCTGCCCTTTTCCCACTCATGTGGAGTGGGCACAGTATGATTGTAGTCCATAATATATAGGTTTTGGCTATAGTTTTTACGGCCGGCCGCCTGCCTGACGCCAACACTCCTCCGGAATAATTGGTTGTACTTGTTTCTTGTTTTATCAGTGTGATCAAAGACAATTCCGATGCCGAGATAGTCAAATGTCGCGAGGACTGTTATCTGTCACTATATACATGTAGATAGATGTTGTACATTATTTATATATTCTTTGAAACATTCATTATTTGATTAAAAACTGACAGAATGACAATAACACGATGTAATGACAATAAGACAATAAGATCCAATAAAATATTAAAACCGTACATCCGTACATATATATATGTATGTTTATCGTGACTAAAGTTAGGTACACTGCGTTGTGCGTGCTTATTTGGTGAATAGCACCAATATTGATTTTTCTATTTACAAGGGTATATTAGAAATTTTTAAATTTACATACGATTTTAAGCTAAATTTAAGAAAAAACATGTTTCCTCAGTGATCAAATAATAGGTAATACACAAAAAAAACTTTAAACTTTACTTTATTTGACATCAATTAAAACTTTACGGTTGTTATGGTAAAATGTTGAAATCGATATCCGCTTATTTTTCTACTAAACTGCCCAAAACTATTAAATAAAAATTAATGCGAGTCGAGATCGGGCCAGATAGGCGCAATCCGTGTCGACATTATTTGTTTTTAATTATTCGGGGGCTCGAGTCCGCCCCTGGCTAATGACTCTATCTCGCCCGATTTATGACTTGCTCCCGGCCCTTTGTTTTTTATAATTTCCACCTATTTGATAGTTGACTGAGAACCTACTAGTTATGGTGTAATATTATTTATTCAGGAGCAATTTGATGCTATTAAAGCTTATTTATGATATAAGTTAGAATAGCCATATTTAGAAACATTATGATGTTTTTGATAAAAGTCTTACACAAAACGTGTATGGGTATTGTTTCTATAACCGTATATTAATAACTAGTGATCAATTTTTGATTTTACAAATTATGTTGATGTCGCTCACTAGCAGACTGAATTCTGATTTCCTGTTAATTTCATCGCAATCGGTCCAGCCGTTTCGGAGTCTATGGGGAACATACATTCATACATACACACATTTATATATTGATATTTACATAAAATCACCTTGCTCACAATTAAGTTAAAAGTTTAGTTTTAGCAAACTGTAACTACTATAATGTGAGCAATAAAGTGTTTATCTATCTATATATCTATCTATCTAGGTGATATCACCTTATCAAAGTAGAATAAAGCTCAGGTAATGTTCAGAATGGCCTTACAGGTGATTCTATGACGTTTTGTAGCGGTCGGTTTATAATTATTAGTGCTACCCGTGCGAAGCCGGGCGGGTTACTAGTTTTGTTACGTCTTTATCTAACTATGTGTGTTTGTCTATTCGTTAAATATTCACGTCCAACAGAGTATAACAATATTGATTAGACTATGAAAGAGGATACAAATTAACATCTGTCGCTAAATTTTTTGTCTAACAGGACATCAAGAAATAAAGAGTGGTTAAGGATTATTAAAAAATCATCCCTTAAGATAGTACGAAAAGAACGATTTTATATTTTTTTAACGCTATTTAATATATTTGATAAGCCAATCGTGGAAGACGCAGCGCAAACGAAATGGCGGGCAACAGTTAGACACATTATGTATTCCTCAACATATTCTAATACATCGCACGCATCTCTTTAAACTTAAAAAAATCGTGCTCAAATATAACCTAATTGAATTTTAAATAAAGTTGCATAATCACATAGGTACGTAGTATTCGTAATGCATCAATTGCGTGTTTCCCATCGCGCCGGCCATAACGAAACACTAAAAGGTTTCAAGCCGGCGTCCCGATAACGTTATGTTTAGTTCAGTTATTTCTAATGAGTCACTATTTAAGGAAATCGCCAGGACTACTGATATGGATTTTCGATTTGGGTGATATCATTTATTAGGGGTGGAGTGACGTCATTTTAAAGTTACTTGTAGACTGATAAACCATTTCGCAAAGACGATAACCATATAGAACCGAGTTACGTCATTAGACAAGTCACACTTAATTTAACTACTAGCTGCAAATACCCGCTTCGTTAGGATTATTTCTTCTAATTATAAAAATATTGAGGCATATTATCGAAAAATACATTTTCATTTCTGTATAAAGGATACAGCCATCTTACTACACTACCACATGCAACTACCATAGTGACGGATGGGGATGATAAGGCTACAACCACTCACTATCACAATTACGTTATTATATGTAACTAGTGGTCCGCCCTGGCTTCAGCCGGGTAGCATTAATTATTTTGATCCCATTGCTACTCAACTTCACAGGATCACTAAGGCCAATCTGAAGATTTCATCGAAATCAGTCCAGTCCGTTTCGGAGTCTATAGATAATATATTTACCTGCACACATCGCCTCTTATATTTAGAGAATATATTCTACTTTTTGATGCCATCTAATGTTTCAGCAACCTTTTAAAGTCGGACAACACAATCCTTCGCAGTATTTTATGATAAATTTTACGCATATTGTGCTCTTCATCTTCAGATATTTGATGGTACGTGTTGTAATTTTTTAAGCACGTCATAGTCGGACAGAAACACTGAAGCTGGCAACATGTTCCAATCCTTTGCCGTACGCACGATGGACGAAGGTTCGTCGCGTGTCTAAACCTCCGATAGGAGATTCTGTCGTGATTCGTAGTAAAAGTAGTTTCAAAAGTATTTCAGCAATTGGAATATATACCTTTGTTATACACCTATACAGCCTTCCTGCAGACCTGGTGCCATGGATTAAAACTGTGCCACCGATAAAACAACGCTTTCTGCTTAAGGATCAATTAATTGATAATAAAAACAACGACGATTTTTTAATGAAGTAAAACTATATACTTATATTATAAAAGTTTTAAGCTTCGAAATAATTCCAGACATTGAGTGAAGTCACTGGTGCCGCTAGCGATACGCTATCTATTCACACTAAACCTTATCAGGCCGTTTTTAAGGCGTTTGCAATTTCTATTTTTTAGATTTTTAAGATTTAGTGTTGTAATTACTTTATCACCGACAAAAATTTGTTGTCGTCGTGCAGTTTAATATAACCGATGATTTTATTAGCCTAAGCTGAACCCTATGTGATATGATTGATCATGTAGATCTGAGGTTAACTTACAAATCTTTTCTTAGCACTAAGCTTACGTAATACGCCTATGTAATAACATAAATCTGTCTGCAAAATTTGAAGTCTCTAAGGCCAGTAGTTTGGGCTGTGAGTTGATATATCAGTCAGTTTCTTCTTTTATATGTATAGAATAATATAGTTGTGTCATGTGCTTACTCACGTACAATCAAGTTTTTCATTTATTCATTTTCTCGTTTCCTAGTATTGTAACAGCTTGTAAATGTCGATGAATAGAGGGTTGACTCCGTTCAGGTGATTGATCTATGAGCCAGTTCATATACCTTTTTTTACCAGATTTAATAATAAGATGGTATACTTGTAAAATGTTGCTTAAGAATATAAAATATTTCAGCTTCGGACGGATAGCACAAATTATCAAAATTCAGGAAAACACACGTGACTACACCTAAAGTAGGCAGGCAGTACTTTAGATCTTTAGAAGGATGAATTTTCAAAACTCCCGTAATATGTAGTATGCAACTGAAAAGCATATTTTCAAGGAATTCTGATGAAACAAAAATATTTCCCCATACAAACTTTTACACTCATTTAAGACCTTGAGAATTTAGAAAAATCCTTTTTTAGTGCTCGCTTACGTATAACAGAAATCTCTGTGCACAATTTCAAGTCTCTATATCATGTTGTTTGGGCTATGCGTTGATGTATCCGTCAGTCAGTCAGTTTATTTTTTTATATATATAGATTAGATTGTACTGTTAGGTAAAACTGTAGATAACACTGTCGGTACATTTACGAGCAAGGTATAGCGCAGTTAATTGTTTTATGATAGCATCCCACAAATGTCTGTACCCCTTTACAGTCGTAAAACTTTCTCAAAACATTTTTATTGCTTAACTTTTTTTTGAGCGGCTGCCACTGGGTTTATATTACGTTTGAAAACAAAAAAAGTTAACAACCCCTTTGTATCTAAGTCGGCCTTGGCACCGGTATATATTTTGTTTGTTGAGCTAGTTTTTCTTTATAATTTATCACTATTATTAAATAATTTACTAGCGACTAAAAACTAATTACTAAAATGTGCCGACCAAAAAGTATTCTTTTACTAAACTTTTTTAATATCATCTATACCAACTAATATTATAAAACAGAAGGATGTGATTGTTTGTTCGTCCCAAATAAACTCAAAAACTACTGAACCGATTTTTAAACAAAAATTAGTCAACAGAAAGCTATTCTATAGCGAGTAAGTTAGTCAACTTTTTTATTTGTCTATCTATCTACACGAGTGTAGTCGGATCGAGTTGCTTGTAATTAATAAAATCACAATAATATATATTAATATGATATATTGTAATATATAAAAACATTATAATATATCAGTAAAGTGCATTGAATGAAATTTATACATTATATATTGTACAGTTTTATGAATAGCAGAGGTGGATCGCTAGAACGATACTATGGACGAGGACTACACGGGAAACTGGTTATTAGAAGACCACTAACACGCTGGGAAGATGAGAGAACAGTCGGCGACCTGGACACAAGTGGCGCAAGGCAAACAGAAGTGGGCATTTGGAGGGAGCCACCGGGGTTCCTTCAGAACTAAGATAAGTTTAGTTGTAATTACTATTATCTTATTTTATACATTAATTTAGAATTAACACATTTATAGTATTTTTATTAGTTTAGATTGTTAACTGTAGAAAATGGCTCACTATTAATTATTGTTATTATTATATTAGTCTCTAATACTAGATTAATGTAGAATTAAGACAGCAACTTTTATTTTAATTAAAGTCGAAATAAGTAACTTTAATACTTTTTACCTATTTAAGCTACGTAATGACTGCCAAGAAATTTTAAAACAGTACCTTGTTTTACAAGGTTTCAAAAAGTTTTAAGACGTTTACTTGCAAAAGTTCCTCAAGAACATATATATAATATATAACTTGTAACACCCTAAAAAGTTTTCTACTTAACGCGGCGTGGTAATAGCTCGCGAGCGTACCGCGTACAGCGTACAGCGTACCTGAAGGAGACGGCCGAGTACCGTTACGGCAACTAACGATTCCGAGAAGGTCATGCGCACTAAACTAAAGCTAAAATTCCATTTAAACTTTTTGCTTCGTCCGCCTCGGCACATTGCTGCATGCCGAGGACTGACCAAGGTTTCGTGTATTTTTTCGTGTAAGTAGGGTAGTGTAAAAAAATATTGCCTTGAAGTAATATGTATGATTAAAGTATATTCTAAAAGAACATTGTAATCAAACAAATTTATTGAAAAAGTATTTATGATTTAAAAAAAAAACATAAATTGATGAATATTGAAATCATACTGTCTTCTTAAGTTGTCGCTGTGTGAGTATAAAATAATAATTAAGTATTGAAATCAAACAAACGCTTTAGAGTAGATCTTATATGTTGGTACGATTAAAAAAATAATTTGAAACAATAATTGACGAATGTTGAATTATTAAACGATACCTAAGGTTCCGCGTAAAACTTACAAAACCTCACACGGGCGATAATATTAC
>JWHW01031383.1:241200-266744 GCA_000931545.1 Papilio glaucus | reverse complement strand
GCGCTCGCCCGGCATAGCTTTCGCCTCCTCATGCAAATCACAATTTTGTTTGCCTACGGTGGTTGCACCTTCTCGACCTTAGCTTATGACGTAAACAATACACACTCGTTCTTTTCTATTGGACATTGTATACCTATGTCCTCAGGAACTATTTATGTCTAATATTATTAAATCTTACAAAATTGCTCGTTTAATTTTCATTACAAAGATCGTCATGAAACCTGTAGGTATTCGTCACTCGAATCCACACAGTGGTACACGATTGAAAACATGCGTTGTCAACACAGTTTATTCAGCTGTTGCAGTAAAGTTCAAGGCCCGTGTAACAACGCGGCGACCACGATTAGGATAATACTATATTATCTGCAGAGTTTTTATCAATTAATTATGCTTACTTCTTCCATGTAGTTTTGAAAAAGACACAACATTATAATTGCCATAACGTTCGTTTCGTTACGTTCATACCTTTGTCGCGGTACCTTTACATCCATTTTTTTGGTAGAAATTTTAGATATTATTGAAATTATAATCTAAAACTAAAATAATAATAATAACTTTCGTATCACACAGAAGCTTACTACTTACTACTGTACATAAATGGTTTTTATAATTATATGTCCTACAATAATTTAAAACGGGTTCTTTTTATATCTTAAAAATATGAAATTACAAAAACATGAAATTTAATTTATTTTTAAACCCGAACTGTGACTGTGATTTTTTTTTCTAAATTAACTTAATGGTTTAGCGACTAGTGTTGAACTGTCAGCCTATAACTTCGATTGTAAGAACTCAGGTGAGAAGTTCAGAGTATCTACTTTACTTACACGTAATTCTTTTTTATCGTTGATTTTTTTGAAGGTTTTATAGCCATAAGAGTTTTTTCTTTGATTCTAAATAATTGAAGTTACAATAAAGTAATAAGATATTCATATCAAATAAACGGTGCTAAGTTAGTGGTTAAGCAGATTTACATCTTGTAATTGACCTCATAACAATTCGTTTTTTAAATGGTCCGTAAGTAAAAATACATTTTTGAAAATTGGTCCTCTGTGTAAGAATACCAGATCAATTCGTAGCACTAATTGGGTACCTTCACCAAAGGATTATTTATATACGATAAGAAATTGAAAAATTATCGTACTATAATGAAAAATTGTATCATAATTATTAATGTAAGTTGGAATGAGGAAAGCGCACTGAACTCGCGTCACCGTCACCCTCAGTACAGTGTTATTAATATACAGACTTGTGCGACTTAATGCCCGAGCAATTGACAAATCGTTGTAATAAGGAGAAAATGATATATCCGTACCATTAAAACCTTCTTTCCTGCAATCTCTTTAAATAGAACGTCTCAAAAGGATTATTTTGATTTCAAAATTACTTTAAATATCTAAAGAAATAATTTCTATTACTTTGTATTTTTAGGTTTTCACTTTTAACGTTAGTTCTTAATGAAAGCTTTTCAACCTTCCAACGTCAGAGACATCGCAGCCAAGGTTTAAGAAAAACAAGCTTATATAATCAACTTACAGCGGTGGGTAATTTAATCAATGTTTGTCAAAAATCATTTACATATACGTTTAATGATTTCACAGGTTTCTGATATATAATGGTGGTTTCATCCCTTCATCGTGTTTTGAATTAAATAAGTGTTATGAATAGGGTATAGCAATCCCTATCTTTCGATCCTGGTCGGTTTATAAGACATAAGTGTTCATTTCGATGTTTTTAGTAACTTTACTGACTTTAAATGAGATATATATTAATTTAAAAGGTTATACTTTTGTGTTTGTAACACAATTAGCAAATGTCTTTAGGTTTGTTTACACAGTAAATTGTTAAAATAACGGTTTCGTCGTTAATATATTACCGTTAATATTAAGCATTAATATTTATTTTAATTACAACAGTAGCGAGCGCAATAAAATCATTAGACAGAGTTGTAAAAGTACTAATTGAATCAAAACAAGCAACCGTTGTTTATAAATATTTTGGAGTGTAGCAAAGCACTACATTATATAGAATGTGTTTAATGTCAACTAAATATTTTCAAAGCTAGAAGCAATTAGGTACCAATTTTTACTTCACCTAACCTATCCATAAATTAATGATTTTTTTACAGAATAATCAATATTTATAACTAATTATCTGAATGTTTGTGGTCAATGTAAGTCGTCAATAGATAGGTACCCTAACCCTTCTACATTACATTACTTAAAGATTACATAATATCCTTACATTGGATATCAGTGAGACAGAAAACTAGATTTCTCTGTCCAACTTAATTGTAAGAAACTAATGTTGGTTAAAAAACGTGACTTATTGTAGTTCCAAAATTTATAGTTTAGGTCTTTGTATTAAACTTCATTTCATTGTTGCTCGTATATGGAAGAAACTTGAAAATCGCGTATTTTGAAAATATATATTTAGCTATTTTAACTTTTTAAATATTAGATAGGTACTTACACTTTTTTTAAGTAACGGTACTATGTCAGTGATGTGAGCCGCGGTGATATTCCAGGTAGGAGACTTCTCAGAATAGGTAATTAGACTGCAGAAGATAGTGCGCTTCTCCTGGAAGGCCGTATTGTTTTAGCATTCTTGTTAAACATTTTTTTTGTCTCATTCCAAATGGACAGTTGCTGTTGCTTAAAACATAAGTAGTTAACTTTCTATTGTGCAGGTTTCGTACTAATTAGGGTTTATGTAGTGATATTTTATTGCTTTATATTTTTCGAGGAATGGGAGATTAAGGAATAAAAAAGTTTTTTTTCGTATTATTTATTAATATATTTTGTTAATAAATATGTTACAAATTAAAACTAAAGATAATTTTAACCACTCTTTTTATTTTTAGATTACATATTTTCATACTTCGATATCTATGTTTACACTAGTACTTTACACTATGATGCCAACTTATTTACAAAGTAGGTTACACTTATATACAAATTTTATTGATGAACATAATAAACAAATAAGATTTCTATTCATCGAACACAGATTTGGCGAATACTGTAAAGGTAAAGGATATAAAATCTTTGTATAACAAAAACCTTTATTGTATCTAAATTTAAACATATTTTAGTTACAAAAAGATAAAAGTTTTCTACATACTTTCTTTGTTTAAAACATACTTTGTTACTTTATTTACAGCGGATTATGGCTTGCGAATAATTTTCATTGCGTATATCTGTTGTTAGATGTATAGATGTTACTACCATCGCTACCAATTAGATCTGAGATAGGTTAAATTCATTCTGCATTTAGACTACAAAATTGTCAGAGCGTGAAACGGTTTCGCGCTAGCTGGTACGGACGCCATTTTGCTCCATTTTAAAATTAATGAATCCCGGTTTTGGTTCCCATGATTTACTTAAATTTACTATTTCTCTATTCATGACATTTTTAAAAAGTCGTATTCATTTATAATGGTTGTAAAAAAACTCAATTACAGTTTAAACTTCCTTATAGAGTAAGAAATCTATAAAAAAACAAAAATGATTTATCTTAATAATCATAGTTTAGTTTAACATAGTTTTCTAAAACCCAGTACTTTTAACGCGATTTTTCTTCGTCGTCGTAAATCGTCCAAGTTAGAACATAGATTACATTGTCTCTTTTTTACGTTTAGCACTAGTGCTATTAAATGTTATTATTATACGATATTTTATATTATATTATTTTATATCAAGGAGTAACATTATTGCAAATAAATGAAACTCAGCCTCGAGTGCGTCTCAGCTGTTATAAATGTCAAACACTTTCTTGTATAATTTAAAAAGAGAATTCAGACATACGTAGATTTAAAAAAAACTGTATCATATAACTTTCTTACTGCAAAGTAATATAAGTTAATAGACATCTTATAAAAAAGTAAAAAACTCAACAATTAGTTTTTGTATCGTATCGAATAGAAATAAAAGGTACCCCATTACAATTGTCAGTTAAAAATTAAAAATAAAATGGTAGACATCGAAGAATAAATAAAAACAATTTTATGGGATTAAAAGTATCGTAATTGGAGCATTTTTAAAATAAAATCCTGTAGCACTTTCGTGGCACTAAAAACCACTACAGGCATAACGCATCGCGAGTCATTCAATAATTGCTGGTGTAATGCTTGTTTTAAATAAAAAGCGAGCATCAAACACTCCGAGCGTCCTAATTGGCGCGAGGTGTCACTAATGACAGCCGCGAGTGGCGCGAGTGCCGTTGCAAATTAATAATTATCGCGCCTGGCAACACTGAGGTGACGCCACACCGCAATATGGCCGCCGTGTATTGTTGGCGGGAACATAGTCATTTTAATATTCGATCGCTAATTCCTTACGTTCCGTGAGATAGTTTTGATAATTAATTAACTTTATATGATATGAAACGAAGGCAGAACAAGTTGTTTTACCATTTTTTATTTATTATTAATCGTAAACGTTTTAAGAGTATAAAATTTTTATGTAGGCACAAGACATACTAAATGTTATTATTATTTTTGCAAAAGTAGGTATTGAAAAGAAAAGATATGAGGTGGATATATACTTCATTGGTTTATAAAGCTGATTGATTCTTAATATTTATAAATATATTATAATTTTAATATATAATGTGAGATAACTAATTTTATGTAGATATGCCCCCTAACTAGGCTCATACATCTCAGATGTCGGAAATCACAGCAGCAGTACATCACAATGCAAGCTGAATATTAGGCAAGACACGACCCGAGTGGACACAAACAAGACCGCACACGTAAGAGCAAGCTATCATCATCTCTCCTTGCAAGGGGTAGCTTGCCTCCCCATATTGAAATTAGCACAGACATATGATTGTGTAGAATAGTACATTTCGTCTTAAAAATAAAAGCATACATTTATATTGTTTTTTTCATTATTAAGAAATGTCTTAATGGTCTAAGATACATCAGAAATGTATACTCCCATCTGTTATTTGAAGTTGTGACTAGAATTGATAAAGGTATGCTTCTACGGGCTTGTTAAAAGAATGAATGAAGGGAGAGAAAGGAAACAAATTTGAGAGTGGCAGCGTTGGCAGGGGACATCCAAGGAGAACTTTCGTCGATCAGAAAAGTGACATACTAAAGAAGGGCGATTTAAAGAGTACCCGTAACCGACGAGCTTGTAGGTGTAGATATATGGATGTAGAAGAAGCTAGAGAGGTGTGCCAGGGTCGCGCTTCCATAATCTCTGCCTACTCCTCTGGGGGTGTGAGCTTATATTTATTTATTTGATCAGGACCTAGATTATATATTAGGTAATAAATCACAAGTGGGCTACCGAGGTAAATCTGTGGCCAACACTGTTAAATCATAAAAACCAAATTAGGTTGAACCCTTGCGAAACTCTCGTTGGCGATTCTAGGGGTAAGTTTATGTTGAAGTACAACATAATGTTAGGTTTAGCTCACAACCCACTTGTCATTTATCAATGTACATATTATCTTAAATTATAATCTAGGTCTTGACAATGCTATGAAATAACAGATTAGGGTATGCATTTCTTATGCCGTATCTTACCTTTTAGGTTTCCTTACATTTTATTAAGCTCATAAACAACATTTGCGATCAAATAATAACATATAACTTTTGTAAATAGCCATAACGTCATGGCATTTGAAGTATTTAATGGATATAAATAGAATTATTTATGCGAATAAACAAGCACATGAGTACGTAGTGTGTAGTACCTACATATATGTGCATATAAAAATGTAGAATCTAATTTTATGAGTTCCGTAGTAATTAAAAAAAGGGGCTCATAGAACAACAATTTATTATTTAAACGAGTCGGGCAGTCGTCATTCGTATAGGCCTAGTACACATTATGCGAGGGGGTGGCGGCGACCTAGCGGCCGGAGTAGTAGGGAGAGGGGGGTGGGGCAGTTCCGTCCGCTGTCTCCGTCTCATCAGGCCTATCTTGGAAGCGAGCCTCCCGCAAATTAAATAGTAATGTGGCAACGGGCTTTGCATGTGCGTCGTCCGAGATATGAATGTTAATTGGAGTAGTACAAGACCTTAACTTGCAGTTACTATTCTCGATTCAAACTTTTTTAGACAATTTTTATGTGAAACGATAATATACAATGTACTAAAACGTTTTACATCAAATTACATAATTACAACTTAATGTTGACTTTCAAAGACAAAATAAGTATCAAGCATCAAGTATACAGATTTTGTAATATTGTAACATCTTAGTTTGTGGAACGTTTTAATAAAATTTATCATTTTTATTAAGATTAGGTCTATTACTAGAATGCTTTATCAATAAAAACTTTATCATTATTTTGGTCATGGCGTAGTCAATTCTATAATATAATTTCAATAAGTATAATTTCCCTTAGTAGACCGCCAACTTAAGTACAAACATGTATAAATTATAATTTTTACCGCATACGGCTACAGGATTTGTATTTAATTAACTTAATAAACTTTCAAACTGGGGTACAATAAGGTACTGTAATATTTCTGACAGAAATACAAGCAGAGGCCGCGTAGGCATATCATTAGCCAATAAACCGTACGGTAGAAACGCAGTTGCTAGGTTACCATTACCTACCACTATATAATATAATATATAACTATTTGGTAATATTATCAACATCGTGGGCAAACATTTATTCAACACAAAGAGTTAGACAGTATTTTAAACATCTTGGACCTCTGACACCGGGCAATTACACGCATTGATGAAAGCCTTTTGATGAGATTTCATATCGAACTAAATAATAAAAAAGTCTTTATTTTATGAATCGGTTGTTGAGTCATTTGGTAAATTTAAATTGGTGAAGAAATCATCGATTATTCTTTGACAGAATCATTTTACAACATGTATTGTGAAATGTAACCGTGGGTTTACACTGCGGTAAACATTTACATAAAACATATTGTCATCTCAGTTTTTTTTAAAGAGAAAGATAGATATAAAGCTAGAACCGCGTCACGATTTTACGCTAGTGGAAACCCACGGTAAGCGCGGAACATTATTCGTGAAATATCTTTTAAAATTTCCAGTCCTGTATGAAATCTGCACACTGCAATTTATTTCCTTAAAAAATTATATGTATAATAAAAATCTACATATGTGTATTCAACAATTAATTAAACAAATCATTTACATAAAACGGCATTTGGTATAAAATGCCTTTATCAAAAATATATGATGAAAAAAAAACTACGAAATAAGTATACAACATACTACATAACATAATTATTGTTTCAATTATTTGTATGTTTATATCATAAATATTTCTAATAAGAAAATGAAACACTAAGGACTGAAGTTCTCCCACCATACATACAAATACTTTGTTCTTATGTATAGGTATATATTAGGATAACTTATAAATTATACTTTACTATAACAACACAATTTCAGTACAACAGAAGAATTTGATTACTGTAGTCAATGATCAATCAAACTTTTCTGTATCGCATTACAACTTTTTGTACACATTGTTTAAGGCTGTTCTGATTGTAGATACATATCAGACGTTATGTTGATATAATATAACATAACTTAGTTATCAAAACCTTAGATAATTTAATAAGATAAAAATATATACAAAGTAAAACCTTAATAATACGTTAATTACACTTCACAAGAGTAAAATGTCACAATTTATGATATCGTACTACAAGTACACAATACGATCGGCCGTTGACCGAATGAGAGCGTAAAGTTCCACTCAGACCGACCGTCACAGTTACTGCGTGCGCACGAGCCTAAATCACACAATAAAGCACAAAACGACAATTTTTCCGCGAGAAAAACATTCGTTTTCCGCGACTAAGCGTGCGAGCGTGTCGCTCCCAATGCCCAGACTAAACGCGGTCGGTGAAAAAGCACCGCCACAACGCCGACCGACAATGGAAAGCGGTAAAGAATCATAATAATAACAATGACAACAATGTGAGATGCTATAATAAAGAGCCGCGGCATTGTGCTAGGCTCGGCGCTCGTTCGAAGGGTCGCGGCAGATCGATACTCGGCGGATTGTCTGCGGATGGCGTGCGTGGGCCTTTGTCGGCCCTGGCTCGGCCGCTCCGCCGCGGCGCCCTCCAGCGCCCATCGGCTATTCATCGGGGCTGCGCCCGCTAATCAGCTCATTCAGTCCTAGCTATCCTGGTCCACTGGACGTGTCAATTATGCTATCTTATTCTTAGACATTGTTACGCTTATTCGTAACCTGTTACGTTTTTTTACAACTTTAAGTTGTCGAGCCTTAAAAAGTTATTTATCACTATTTTGTGAATTAAAGCACTCATTCAAATACTTAGCTATACTAAATATTATGGATTACACAAATATTTATCCATGAACTGAACTGAACCAATGAAACTTTTCGATAATTGAGCCGTTAGACTCAAATTTGTATTTTATTTCAAATATGTTATTCAATAATATTTTATATACAATCACCGTTAGTAATAATGACCGATTCGCACCGTAGGGGATTTTTACAGTGAGAGTGAGTTTGGAATCGGTTTTGGTGACTCGGATACATCAGTGCTTTTTTCGTTTCCATACCCCTTAATAAAACTTTTCATTTATGAGCGTCCCTCTCTTGGAATAAAATTAATTTTATGGATATTATCGGGTTTATTTTAAGTTATTGTTCCCGACGTTTCGAGATTAGTTTTACTCCAATGTGTATTATTCGCTTTAATATAAGAAATCATTATGTCCTTCTCTTAATACGCACTGTCGAATGCACTTTTTATTTTATAAGATATACGTACGTAAGAAGTTACGCTAACTTAGGACTTACGTACTTACGTACGTCCTACGTTAGCGTAACTTCTGTGTGATAATACTTCATTAAAGAGAATTTGAAAACCCTTATTTTCATTTTTAAAGGTTCAAACGTAATATTCTGACGACACCCAAAACTATATACCCATAACTTATTGTCCGAAGTTCGATGGAATGCATCATTACCAGTAATACCCACTAACTTTTAAATAAATTCCTCGATATAATAATCGGAATGAATCGACAAAGAATTCACATCGTAATCTTATAACAAAAAACAAATAAGACGCGGAATCCAATAAGACGTTCGTGATACGTCGGACTAAATTTTGCCGGAGGTGCGAAGTGGTACTGGATGATAAAACATCCGACTTTAATGTAATAATCTGTCGATCGGCCCTTATCATTAGTTCGATCGCGCACACCTCCCGCCGCTTCGCAGATTGCATTCGCCCACTCTCATACTGTGGATATTACTTCGATGCAGCTACTTAAGTTGTTGTATTACATGCAAGGCATTCAACATTTTACCTCTTGATAACTTTATCTAACAGCGTTAAATTTATATAAATAATAACAATGTGTCTATATCGATTGAATAACAACGTAAGTAGTAGGTATATCAAAATTAAATCGGGTGATTTTTAATACAAAATTTTACTAGAAATATTTCTGAAATAAGTAAAAAGAATATGGATAAAGAACATTAAAATGTATTAAATAAAAATCAGCAACGCAAGTACAAAGGTTGATGATTCTACATCAAATAGCTAATTATTTATTAATGCAATCATAAGCTCTTTACGACTATATTAAATTATTAGTTTGTCCTATTGAAATAATAGAACTATATCGTAGGTCACATCCAGGCTAAGCATCACGCTAGCCTGCTACATCGGTCGGCGCGGGAAGACAGAGGACGCCCCGCGGCGCGCGTCCATCACCGCTGCGCGCGCGCACCGCAATTAAACTCCCTATCGGCCCATCGGTTAATCCAATTATGTAACTGCAGCTAACACTCGCACTTGTCTTTGATCGATAATTGACTGATAGAAAACTTAATGACAATCATTTGTTTGCGATCGTAATTATATTCCAAGACGTAGAGATATGTTTCGGAATCAGTAAAGGTAATTTGTCATACAGCTGACATGATTACTAAAATGGTCTTCCTTATAAAACCTTATACATCAATTTGTCGTAAGAACTACACATCGTCGGACGTGAGTACAGGTCTTGCTATTTTAGTTGACAGGTAAGTTTACCTCAATGTTTTGAAATGGTGGCAATTATAGTCAAATATATCAGCATGAAACTGCATACAATGCATGCCTATCAAAACTTCCAGATTTATCTATTATATAAAGATATATTATTTTTTATAATTGATCACATACTGTTTATAATGGATTTGGAAGCGTAAAAGTAATATTATTAGATATTGAGAAAATTAATCAAATTACATTATATTACGTTTGTAAATTAAAGTACACGCTTCAGTTGATTAAGAAACAATATTTCACAAGATGCAGTAAACCCGCAGAATAATTAGTGATGTACCATACGACTAAGCTCTGAAGAATCATTTAATATTTTTAAAACCATATTTACATTGGCGGCTAAAACTTTGTAGTTTTTATCACCACTCACTCAAACACAAGGTTCAAGAGTCCATCGCAAGGCACTGCCCTCGTAGGTAGGTAAACGTAGGTTTAGCTGAAGTGCAAGAAACGGACGAGTACTTTTCTCAGTTTTATTCACAATGTTCTGTTTTAAGTCACACTTTCTCCTAAATTCAGTATTTCCAATCCTATTGTTCGAAGTCGCACTTACAACTGCATCATACTTACATATTTCTCGAAGTCTGTTTCTCTAGTGTGTACACATACATGTCCTGCATTATTTTATTTGGAGTTTGTTGAACTCTTCATAACGAGAGTTGGTAACTCGACCATCACTATCTTTATGCTGGTTTGATGATTGTGCAACAATGAGTTTGACACACAAGTACAAATATGTGAGCAACGTAATAAGGACAAGACGAAGTCTAAAATTTGAAATGTAACCGTTAATTTACGCCGCCATTTTTAATTAAACACGATGACTAAGTGCGGGGATCCATCACAGTCGGCACTCGATGCCGATCTATTATTAATTATTATTTTGATCGATCACGCTTCGTCTTATTTCATTAAGGATCCGATGTTGTATCTTTTTTTGTGTCGGAATCATTAATTGTGCAGTTTGTAATCGTTTTTGGGCTTACGAAAGCATTCCGTTAGGGCAATGGTGTGAAGATGCAGTTTTGTTCAAAATTCTCAACATCACATTCAGTGACATTTTGTTTTACTTTTTAGTGTCTGAGTTTACTATGCTTAGGAATCCTTAGATATGAATGCATGTAAGTTTGAATTATAAATTATAAGGAACCAGTGGCAGTACAACTTCTTGCCCGCGGTTTCTTATTTATATCTCGGTATTTTTATGTGATTTGATTCAACGTATAAAAACTTCGAATTATAGGCAAAGGTAAAAAATTGTTAGGTAGGTTGATGTTAGTTGTAAGGTTGTACTTTTCTATCCCTCGAGAACAATTTATTTCAAAAAAAAGCTACCTTAAGTCTGTACACCTGATAATGTGTGTGCAAAATTTTATGATCGGTTGAGTCGTTAAAGCGTAAAATCGAAAGAAACAATCGTACATTCGCATTTATAATGTTAGTTAGAGTTGCAAAGTAATTTAACGTCTGCGGTAGACTATTTCATTTGGATATTTAAACATTATTGTATAGATTTTTGACTGGCTCATTAGATTTGTAGATCGAACCCGGGAATCTAGGTTAAAGGTATTTTGAAATAGGTAACGTATAGTATATCAAGTAAAAAGAAACAGTTTAGGAAATCAGGTGTATGTATGTGTGTACTTCTTTCTTCTTGAGATGTTGACAGGTGTCTGTAAGATGTAGGTAATTATCTTTAATTTCATACAATAATTTAAGAAAAAAAGGAACCAACTCGATCCATGGCTTCATTACTTAGATAATTTATAAGGCGTAGTACATCTCAGGTAATTTCTTCTCGGATTACCGATCACGAGATTGGGTAATATCCGTCGAAATTAGAGGTGAGTTTATCCCTCACCGAATAATTCGTTCCCGGGTTGTAAGGGAACATTATCCTTACGGCCCAACGACTTTTCGCAGAAATCAATAATCCGCAGCTTTTTTAAAGATATCCTCAGAGAAACAAACATGTTCGTATCCCAGGCCAATGTTCGAATCAAAGGTGCCGCGGATAAGCCGCTGTTTTTTTCTCGCTAGTGTAAAATTTGAAACGTTTTCGATTAGACTAAAGATTTAGCTGTGACTACAATGTTCGGTGTTAAACCGAACAATGGGCTTCCGGGTACCTTGCTTTCGAAGAACATAAATCCAGATCATATTTTACGTGCGAATTATTTTTGTAAATTTCGTACATAAACAAAACGACTCAGAACGTTACGTAAATTCTTAAATCTTATTGTTGATCGAAATAGATTGGTTTACGAAATTATTTCGTAATAGAGAAAGATATTGGCGACGGTGAGTGCAATCGAAATACCAGAGCGGAAGGAATATTCTCGGTATCGTTGGACAAGTAACACCTACATGAGGTCAGCACATTCGGCGGTCGGCGGAGCGATCGCGGTGCGATACCGGCGACGTATCGATCGTATCGCGGTGACGAAGCTCTATCGATAATAATTCGAACAGTCCATGTGCTGTCCAGTTCACGAAGAAAGGGAATAGCGTTTTAAAAGCTTTAAGATATATTTTTATTTCGATAGGAATTTAAACATATAAAATAAAATAATTAAAAAATTACGCGCGTAATAGCAGATATTTTCATTTACATGATCCTGGTACTCTCACTTCCTCATCACGTTTATATCCATACAGTTACATATATATGCTCACCGGTACTGTATACCGTCTTTCTTTGGTATGTCATTAATTTGCTATCTGCATACCAGTACATACAACTGAGTTCTGTACATCCAATAAAGCAAGCTTTTATTTATTTTTAATTTGAAACTTTTTAAATTATTAGTACTGGTAAAAGAAAGAAAACTGAACTATTGTTCTGATAATAATGTGGATAACTGGACGAACAAGTAACTATGGTAAACAATAATTTTGGTAATGTTATTAATAAAATTTGCTAACACTCTTTAAAAAATACAGGAGTAAATTTGTAAGTTTGTATATAATGAGATCTAAATTACGAAAGTCAGTGAGTCACCGGGAACTGACCAAGCCCATTTGTAAACATTTTGAATTTTTTGAAAAACATAACCCAACATTTACCTCGATTGAGAATCGAACCTAAGTTTCGTGTCTAAAAAGCCAAGTACCAAGGCTATGGTGTAAGAACTATATCTTTATTTAAATAATACTCGAGTATCTACCTAATGAGAACAAATTACATATATTAATAAACCATCGCTCTAACAAGACCCTTTATAAATTATAGGGCCGCTCGTCAAGAATTACGACGACTCATGATGCCGATATAAAGTATTCCAACAATTTCGATTCTGATGATACGATCATGTTTTTTCTAACACCAACAGATATATTCATATATATTTATATTTAATGTTTTAATAATTCTTTGACCTTATCACTATTTTCACTTTAAATTAGTAGGGGGTCGATCGATCTGATCCATAACCATTATTTTACAAAATATGAATGAGCTGTGTAATTGAGAAACATTGGAAAATTTATTTTTTTAATTTTTTTTGTAAATATTTTCAGTAAATAAATCGATTGCATATATCGATGCATTAAAGAACTAACCACCGTCTTTTCTCAAAACGTTGTCGGAATATTTGCAATTAAATTTTAAAAAGTCAGACTAGATCGTGGGTATTTTAAACGTCGAGACCGAAAGTAACCATTCCCCTTCTAAATCAAAGTGACAGGTAAGCAAATAGAACAAAACACTACCTTCTTCTAGGAATACCAAAAGTCCTTGCCCATAAATCACTGGACTCCTGACAAATGGATTCTACGAGTTTTTTTTCCGCCACTCATTTATTAATAGGGCAGAGAATGTTTCGGAAAACCAATAAAATGTGCCCCGTCATATACCTGTCCACCGCCAGACAGCGTGGCATTGTTACTTTGCCCTTTTTTCAATTCTGAACCGCCTGTCCTATATTAAATTCTTTTAATATGTAACCTCTTGCACAATGCACTTATTTAATAGGCTTAATTAAATCAATTACATAGTCATTATGTAATCGAGGCAGACAATCTGATTTTACGAGGTGTATTAAGAATTGATATCTAATAGGTTAATATATTAAAAGAATAATATCTACCATACAATAACATCCATAATTGAGAGCAGCATTATTATCTAAAATTCGCCTGAGAGTGTAGTGTTTTGTCACTTGAGACCAGGTTTAATTTTTCAGACGTGCATATTTTATTATAAATTGCAATCAATAGTTTTAATCTCATGTAGATAGTTATCAATGAATTTCGAGGACACAGATTTGACAATTCGGAAAATAAAAGAAACAAGGTGGCGTCATGAAGTTCGTCAGAAGTCCAAGTCGTTGTATACATTATGACGTGAGCATTAAAGTTTACAGTTAAAGAGCAACTAACAAGTTCGTTCATGTATGTTTCGAGAGTAACCTATTTTTGTGAATGGACACTTTTTTTGTGTCGCCATGTCGTGTCCTCGCGAACAAAGGACACGGAGGTATTTTGCGCGTGTGAAAGACGAGCCATTCTCGGTCCACATGGATTGGACCAAAAATAATTGTCATTTCCTGCGGCGACCGTATATTGTTATTCGAATTGCACGGCGACGTGTCGCGGAGGTATTCGTAATTTTTTTTACCACTGACACTTTTACAACGATTATGTTCGACCTCAGCTATTAAAATTTTCGCTCGAGATGCTTTACGCTATTGATTTAATTCATAACTAATTTACCAGACGGATTTTTGCGTTTGAGTATTTTACGTGTCTGTTTTCAATTAGTTGAAATGATTAAAAGAAATGTTAGTAGATTGTTTCCATAATCCACTAATATTTTAATTTAAAAACACGGGCAATACATCATAACGGCTGCCAACATAAGTGAAAACTCAAAACAAATAGGAAGACGCGACAATAGTTAAAAATAAATAAGTAATCAGCAAAATAAAACCCTTGCATCTTAACAATAAAGTTCGAAATAGAAAACAAGAAAAATAAATACAAAATAAAGCTTGTCGAAAGTGTCCCAGATTCAAAGAAGCATGTTGCCGACGCGTGTTGCTAACGAATGTTGAGCAAATTGTTCACGCGAACCTATAACATTTTCCCCTACCAAATATTGTCAAAGTTTTCACTTTAAAAAAAATCAGAAAAGCTCAGTGAAATCTCGGATGTTGTATGGTAGGTACCCTAACTTGAACACCAATACAGCACGACCATTATTCCAAATAAATCCTAATGAGAAATGAATACAAAAGACATAAACCTGTAAGTATCTACAATCAATCTTATACAAATTATAATTCGTTAAAAGTTAAAATAATAATATAAGAGTATGTAATATCGAAACTCATAATAAAAGTAAAAACGACATATCTTGATGATTTCCTATATTTACCCGAATACTACGGATTGTAATTATACAAGTTTTACTAATTTAGTTCCGTTTATTATAATGTTTATATTCCGGAGTCGTCAGACACCTCAGTCCCTCCCGCTTGTGACTTCTATAAATGTCAAAACGTCGGGAACATAAAATGTAAATAAACGCGGCAAAATCCGTTAAACTAGTTTAGTACAATAATTTGAATTTCTTATAACTTTACTTTGTAATTTTCTCGCAAGAACAAATCATTACAGAACGCCGACATTTCGTAATATTCCTGTAACATACACTCACTAATAATAACAAATGTTATGTGTCAACCGCACTAAATGGAGTGTGGAGTGCTACTCCGATGCGAGTAATCACGGAGCAAATGAGAAGTTTTGGGTCATGGCGTCTGCGGACATGCAATCTTAGTATCACTTTCAAATATTGAAATCAATCTAAATTGAACCTTATTCATGTTAGTAATAGAGACAAATGCAAGTATTTCGATAGCCGATACATGTTGGTCGACACCGAAGACGTGAGGGTAAGTTTCATAGGGTAAGTTAGAATCGTGGGAGGTCAGGGCGCTAATGGCTGGCTGTGACAGGTAACGCGAGATGTTAGACAAAGTGCATCGCAAATGACATTCGTGTAGAACTTTCCTTGATGGAGGCTAATGGCAAACATTCTACAATGTTAGTATTTCCATAGACAGTCTCGATACATAATTAATTTGCATGTACTCTCATATTCATATTGGAAACAATCGTTAAATTTAAACAATAGTTTGATTATTATTCATTTCCTTACTTTCATGTACGTTAATCAGAATGTTTCAGCTTCCCTTAACTCGAATATATTCTTAAAACTTAAAGACAACACATATTTGCAGCACAAGAAAGTTGGCGGTGGACTTTCTTGTTGTTCTTTGCCTTTGTCTGCAGACGCCAGTGGCCACTTTGTGACTCACTCGCTTTGTTTTATGATCATAAGAAAATACATGTAAAGTAAACATGTTGATTTTCATTGCTTTGAACGTCTCAAGCCTTTATACAAAAGGTAAAGACTACTTTCATTACATCGCGACGTAGTAATTACAAAATTTTGACGCTATTTCTTTGTTGCGTTTTTAGTTAGAAGTTTTGTAAAGATTGTATTAAACTATTATATGTAGGTTCCATTTTCATAGTAGCATTATGATGTGTGTACGAGTTGGTACTATACGCTCAAGAGATTCTCTGCTCGTTGGTTTAGCTTTATGAAGCAGTACCGAATAGTTTTTCGTAGATGCAGTCTTAACACAAGTTATAATAAATTATTTGAAGTGATATATAAAAGATTATACATTTCTTGCAAGAAGGCTGCCTAGATGATACCGTACTAATTATTTGTGGGTGTTTAAATGCGTCTGTCTCATGATTTTAAGATCACTGTGGCAGTCCTGTATAAAGTATACTCTTCTTATACGTGGACGGTAAAAATTACATATTAAAATATTTAATAAAATTACACTTTCTGTACATTCAATAAAAAATAGGATACGCTTTTGTATTTTGTATGTGTATGTCGAATAAATTAAAATCTTCATCAAAATTACGTCATTATATCGCCGGGTGTAAAAAGTCACCTTAAATATAAATAACTTAAATATAAATAACAAAAGAAAGTTCCAATTATCAATTTCAGAAGCTTTCCTTGCGGTGTTCTTTTTATGTAAGATTATAAAAAATTATACAGATACAACGTTCATCATCCCGCACCGATCCCGACTCTCGCACGGACACCTGTGTAATCCTTTCAACGGACATATAATATTCTTTAATTCTGTTGATACGCCGTGACATCTAACGCCTTTGTGTCTTTAGATTCTTTTCAACATCAATTAAGGGACACTCTTTGTTTCTTGATGGGAGATGACACAGTTTTTAAGATTTTTTTATTGCATTCGAAGGATCTAGTATTTTGAATAGGGACGTGATTTAGTGTGGTTCTTTTTATTGTTTAGACGATTTATTGTAAGGATCGTGTCGGATGTGTCTCGTACGGATACAATAGAATAGTGTTTGATGTTAAAAAATATTTTTAATTAAATATTTTTGGTAAATTAATTTGATAAAAAAAGAACTAGGGTATAATCTATTTAAGAATAACTGAAACAGTAGGGCATTATATTAATGTACCAATTATATGCACAATGTGTGAAACAAACTCTTCAGCTTTATTATATTATATATGTAGATATGTATCAGTATACATTAAAAATAATTAAAGCATGATTATACCAATGTCTTGGTAAGAAGGAATATAAAATGGAATGAAGCGAGTAGTGATACGATCATAATTTTTTTTTAATAATTAGTAATATCTGCGCACTCCTTTATGTCAAGCGGTATACAGTCATGTTTATATGTATAGTAATTGTTTCAAAAAAAAATTAAGTTTAAATACATGATATGAGATCTGGATGACTAAACTTAGCAAATCAATAAAAAATTTCGACGTTAGAACCAAATACAATGATTTAAGTGTCTACTATAAAAAGGTTAGCTAGTCTAAAAAAATTACAACTTTACGGGCACATTGAAAAACAATTCCATTAGTCAGTGTAAGCTCCAAGTAGGCTTCGCAGGGTCTGAATTAGAGCGTTATTTTTGCGGAGGATCAAAGCGATCGCGGTGGCACGTCAGTGACGTCACTTCCGGCAAGATGGCGGCGGCTGCGCGATTGTTTGATGTGCGAGTAATGAAGTGTGCCACCTCTCCCCGCTTCCTGTCTGTCGGGGTGTCAAGATATGAGCACTGACAACTCCCGCGTGCATATTAGACGCCACTCGCGCTTGAACTCGCGGTGCAATTTTTTTTTTGTCTGAATAAAACAAAAAGAAGAAAAATTAAAAAGCTCCCGGTGCGATGTTGTGTAATCGAGCACGAGGCAAGAAGTTTTCTGTTAATCATTTGGGCATTGTATACGTTACAAATGACAGTACCTATACTTTACATTCCTTTTGTCACTTTTTCATTTCTTCTTTCATTTTTACTTCATTTCATTTAACACGTTCACATTCAAGTGATATTGTGTAAAAATATTATAGTGTACATAAATTCAGACGTAAGTAAATAAAATTAATCGATATACGATGATCCAATCCTTAGTTGGAAGTCGTCTAACTTCTAATACTTAGTCAATTCAATTAATTTATACTCGTTTCTAACCTAACGTAGGTAATGGTCAAAGTTGACAGATGTAGTCAATATGAACAATAGTCGCAGCAGTGACATAAACTTGAGCGGATTTAAATTCAATTTAATGTCGGAACGAGCGTATTGAGTTGTTATATAGAGTATAATCGCGTTACCCAGTCCACTAGTTGGGATTACGTGCTTTTTAATAAAGTTGCGCCGGCAGGGGGCGACTGGGGACATTTTTACACAAAGAGGATTACTTCGGCCGCGTTTATCTGCACCTTACAGCTCCGCTTAGCCTCCTAAATACCCTCTCGCCGAGTGCACACGAGTTTTACAGATACCCAGACAGCGCGGCTACGTTTTTCAGGTGCGCTGATGTTTGCTCTAAAGATATCAAACAAAACAAAATCTAAAGATTTTATCAGCTTTACTAACGTTTCACAACCAATGTTTAAACTCTTAGTTCATATACGAAGCGAAACTTGTATTCTTATATTATATATTTATTAATTATATTTCTACTAGTACCCCTGAAAGAAAACGTGTGTTTTCGTGTATCGTGTGTATGTTTTTTAGGTTGTAGCTAAAACTATTAAATCTTTTGTGAGACATTAACTAATTAAGTGCCTGTAATATGACCGCTTCGCCTGACATTGTAAAACCAACTGACTCGACTGCAGGAGAATGATCCAAATCGAATCTTAATCGTTACAATACAGTCGAAAGCACCAGACCACGGAACCGTCCTAACTAATATATTTGATTTTGAAGTCCCTACCTGTGGGTTGATTTAATTAGTATGACGTACATTTTAAAACAAGAACAAAAAATACGTTTAAAGTATTGGATTATTTTGTTCTAAGAAACGACGCAAGATTAGCCTCAATATGTTGGAACGAAACAAGAAGTATGACCGGCGTGTTGAATTGAATAACGAGGGTGTAACGACGACAACAATGGCCGGCCGCTGCTGCGCCGGCGGAGCTTCAATTATCTCGTTGAGAAACGCGACGTCGCATGCGCGCGCGCTGGGAACCGCGCGGGTTCCGGGCCGGGCGAACATTGCCTCTAACACGTCTTCCGATACCACTGAGATCATTCCAGAACCAAACTAACTTCAAAGAGAGAGAGAGAGAGGGTGACAGGGGAAAAGAGTTTTGTTAAAGTAATATCGTAGGTACTCATTATGAATGAGAATCAGTTGAAGCAGATCCACACATGACACAAATGTTAGCGAGTGATTAAATGTGACAATTATTTGTATTGTTGTAGTACAATCGATTATGACCTGGATCGCGACAGATTTTAATAGAACATTAAACAAAGAACTGTGTGATAAAGAATTACCACTGTTTCTACTAAAAGTGTGGCGCCTTTGAGTAATTACCTAGTTATTAGGTAATTACTGAAACAAAAAAATTTGGTCCCAGTTGTTACTGACACATTCATACATACAATATTAAATTGTTACCAGCGGTGCATGCCATTGTTACCTTGCATTTTGTTTATAAACAAAATGCAAGGTAAATAATTGACCGCTTACTTTTAGACTAGTGAGCTAAGTATAATCAAATTAAAATTATTTATTTATAAAACTATAAACATACACAGATATATATATATATTATAATGAACAACAAATTCGGCAACAGTACAAAATAAAAGCAAATATATTAAGTTCCTGGTGGTCCCATATGAATATCAATTTGCTTGCCTCCGCGACAACGTCATTAAATTAGCGTCCAAATTGAATCACAACAGCGACAACGTTGCCGGTGCGACGTCCCGCGAAACTTTTCCTCCTATTAATTTACAAAACATCTCCCCCAAGTTTTCGCAAACAAATATCACTCTTCTCTTAATAATTTCAAGATTTAGCTTCGCTCGTTGAAAGAGCAAGTTTGTTCATTATTTTTACATGTCATTGTGCAAGTGACATTAGGTAGAAAGACTCAAAAAGGGACTTTAACGTGATGGATTAAAGTCGTCATTCGTTTTGTTTTGCGGCGAGGGTGTATCTGGTGAAATTATGATGCAGTCTTTATTCGTGAGCCGTCGGGAGCGGTTGCAGTAATCACCGCGTATCTCCATCCAGGGGTGGGCCGTGAATAGAGCCCTAATGAACTGGATTTAGGAGTTTTTGTGACGGCGAGTCGTCAGCGCCGAGGTGCAACGGTGCAATTATGACGGACTAAACAAACGTGGCCTAGTCATCAAAACCTGACGTACTATAGAGTATTTGATTTTATTTGATCAATCCTGAATCTACTAATTCTTGATAAAACTTTACCATTGGCTTTGCAAAAACATTTTAGTCTAAGATGTTTTTCAAACAAAAACCCAATAACGAAAAATAGTTTCGGATGATTAGAGTTGTTTTTAATTCTGTCTAGTATACGATTTAAATAAGTGTATTGACATAATTTCAAATAAGAACATATTAAACGAAAAGCATATTATTAAATTAATAAGGAAAGGCTTAAAATGAAGAATCTTTACAAGCAATCTTTGACTTGAAAACAATCATCCAAATGTGCCACATACTATCGAGACATTATAGATTATATATAAAAATGCCATCTATTGGTGTAAATAAGCATGTCATGAAAAGTTATTTTTAATATGCTTCATAATCACATGTAGAACTTTGTCGCTTTCAGTTTACAAAGTTAAAAATCCTCGTTGAAATTTGTATAACAATTACTATCTCTGCCTAACCCAATTATTTAAAAAGCGTGAAGATTTTTCTAAAAATCTGTGCTAAAATATAGGATATTGTAGCTAATTGCAATTTCATGTTTGCCTAACGTACCTACGGCTTGTGGGCGTATTTTACGGAGCGGTCACCGATCGATCCAGCGATCGAGCAGCGAGCCCAGATTGATGGGCTATTCTCTAAGCCGTACCTGTATGCCAGCTATTATGTTGGGAATCGCGCCGAGCACCGACCTTCTTGGAACATCCAATCGTTGTTAATCTTCTTAGAGTGGAGCGAGCGGAATTATTTTGGAATCCAAGCACCTAATAAGCTTAGGTAATAAAAGGTTTCGCGATTGTTGAGGATGTTCTCGTATGTCTTATAGATGTCGTCGGGTAATATCGGTAATACATATATAATAAGCACAATTTATATTGGAAATTATGTGAATTAACTCTTTTGAAACAGATTTTGCTGAATTTTTGTACGTGCTTGAGTAGGTCCGGGGATGGTTTAATTTCACAACTGGACCTGGTAGGTGGTGCTGTCATGTTCAGTCAGGTTCCATGATTTTTATTTTTGACGAATAACGCAAATAGGTTAACTGAACCCGCTGTTAGCAGAAAAGCGAACGTTCACGCAATACAAAGTTTGCTAGCTTATATATAAAACATTTATATAGGATTGTGAAGAGAAACCTACTTGGAGGGTACATTTAAGTAAGGTATAAAGTAAAAGTTCTGTCAATTCTGATGATTTTGTGGAGGCTTAATGATGTACCAAAATCCCGTCTGGTTCCGTTCCGCCAACTAGAACCTTTTTCCCATCGACCATCGATTCTACTAGCCCATACTCACGCCTCCATCCATTGATAGAATCCTAGTCCCATGACGTCATATTCATAATATTACTCTGTGCTCGTTCCTTTAAGAAGATGATTTGTCAAAGTTTCAATATGGCTTCAACTGCCTCATAGCTCGTTAATGTATATCATATACTAGCTGTAGACAGAGCTCGCTTTGCGATGTCTTTTGTATGTGTAATATGGTTTTTTTTATTTCGGAATAGATATTTAGTATTCTGATGATGTTATTACATAGCGCCATCTAACAAAAAGATGTGGTATCAGCAAGTATCATCCTTGACAATACTCCAGCAATACACATTGCAAATACATAGGTATCAAAAGATAGCGCCCATAAACTAGATATCCTTTTTTATGAGAAGTTGCGTTTTTATGGATAGGTAAGACACATATATAGATAAATTTTAAAATAAAAACCGTATCTAAATACAAAATTTCATTCAAATCGTTGGAATCATTTCCGAGATAGCCGAAATATTCAAGAATTCGTTTTGTTTTTAGCATGCGTATAAAATACCTATACATAGGTATAATCATGCAGTATACATTTGCAGTGTTAAGCCACAGTATGGAATGTGGAATCCATATTTATACTGTGTTTAAACGTAGACGTGGCACCGAAACGGCTGATTCTCTTAATGCGTTTATTAATAATATAATGTTTTTATAACTTGACAAATAAGACTTGAAAATAACAAAAGCAGTCTCAATGATTCAGCCAGACGTTAGAAGTGAAACCTGAAAAAGACGAAATAACAGCGGAGTAGTTGCAGAAGATTAAGACTACTAGCGCCATCTATTGTCCATATCATACACTCGATGAAGCAAACCAATAAGTTTTACCCCAGTGGTTTTATCCCTACCGAAAATCACTTGAGGTTAAGGAAGTAATCACTTCCAAAATAATAAAATACAATTTTATTACCATTCCGTCATTGTACTTGTAATTTAATAATATATATCTAAAGGAAAATAGTTCCTACCGGATGCCCACGACACTTCATGTTCCTTTTTATGTTTGTTTTTTTAATTTGATTGTATCTACAGTCGCAATAGTACATATAAATGTGTTATTTCTTCTCTACTTTATAAGGATTAAAAAATACTTTGAAACGTGCAAAGCACACCAACGCCCTGCAAAGTAAAGCAAGCTATTACGGAGATCTAATAGATTTTAAAACATGTTTTTGGCATCAAATGGACCGCATGTTCGCTTTATACCCTGTCTTTTCAATACTAGAATCTCCATATATACAGTAACAGCTACGAATTAAGGCTAACCCTTACGTTCGCTTTATTTTATAATGTGATATTTATTTGCATACTTCTATTATTATACTAAATGAATGTTTATGGTACCTAATAAAATATGTCGATGAGTGATACGTTAGTGTACAACGTACCTCAAATTTTTAAATACGGAGTAAGACATGGAAATTATTTATAATTAATAAATAGCCTCATTAACAACTTTAACTCGTTTGATAAACTATAATTCCTATTATGTATATGAAATTCCCGTTTCCCCGGGAAATTTAGTAAAATTGTTAGATTTTTAAGGCGACAATGGTGTGTATACAAAATAAGCTTAGCAACTGCGATAAAAAACCTTCCCGAAAGAAAATTTCCCGAACTTAAACAAGTTGCCTTTTTAATAGTCATGCAAATCTTCTTCCTAAGCAATTAAAAAAAACACAGGCAGGACTAAGGACTGTCAGGGATAAGGACCGTCGACAGAACTGAGACTGAAAATTCAAAACAGGTGAGAAGGCGTGACAACAGTTAAAAAAATAACAAAAATATACCCTATTTCAAGAAATATAAATTAAAAAAACGTTAGTTGAAACTGTTCCAAATTCAAATAAGCATATTGCCGACGCATTTTGAGCATGTTGTTCACGCGAAGATTTTCCCCTACCGAATATTTTCTAACGCGGCTAAAGACCTTTTCACTTCAAAAGCCGTCTACCGCGGCTAAAGAAGTTCGCGAAAATGTTTCAAATTTAAATAAGCATATTGGTGACGTGTCTTGAGCATGTTATTCACGCTAAGATTTTCCCCTACCAAGTATCCTCTAACGCGGTTCAAAAAGTTCGCGAACTATTTCAAATTTCAACAATCATATTGCTGACGTGTCTTGAGCAAGTTATTCACGCTAAGATTTTCCCCTACCAAATATGCTCTAACGCGGTTCAAAAAGTTCGCGAACTATTTCAAATTTCAACAATCATATTGGTGACGTGTTTTGAGCATGTTATTCACGCGCAGATTTTTCCCTACCAAATACCGTTTAACGCGGCTAAAGAAATTTTCACTTTAAAAATTGTCTAATGCGGCTAAAGAAGTTCGCGAAAATGTTTCAAATTTAAATAAGCATATTGCTGACGTGTGTTGAGCATGTTAGTCACGTGAAGATTTTCTCTTACCAAATATCGTCTAGCGTGGCTAAAAAAGTTGAAAATCGTCTAACGTAACCAAAGAAGTTCGCGAAACTGTTACAAATTTAAACAAGCACGTTGCACGTGTTGAGCATGTAGTTCACGTGAAGTTTTTCCGCTACCAAATATCGTCTAAAGCGGCTAAAGTAGTTTTCACATTTAAAATCGTCTAACGCGGCTAAAGAAGTTCGCGAAACTGTTTCAAATTTAAATAAGCATTTATAGCAGCTAATATTGCAAGCTTATAACATTTTCACTTCTATATTCTATAGACGCCTATTATCTACGAGCATTAATTTCAAATCATTTCTCATCTCGGTTGTTAAAGACATGTTATAGACATTTTATTTTAAATACAATACTGAATAATAATATATAATAATAATAATATATAGTAATCGATACAAATCGGGAAACTAAGTTTGCGTTAAAATACATTACCTATATTCAAAGTTCATTTTATCGAAAGTAAATACCTACTGAAGTATGATTTGTATAATGTTAGATAAGAAACAAATACCGTTATTTTGTATCATTAATACAGCAATATGTAGATAAATATGTATTAGTTAGATATAGTGTGTCATGAATCGTATCAATGTAGGTCGTACCAAACTTCACCAACACCAAAACGTGACATGACTTTGAAACTAAAATTATAATATGAAACAGCCGCAGTTATATGTCTATATAGTATAAACCGTCTATTATCTACACACATGAATCTAAAACACATGCATAGTTACCTACACACGTTCACTAACTATCGCCGCGGGTCGAAAACGTCTCAAGTGTCGGTACACACTGCATCGCATAAGGACCTTTGTGTATTCTGTGGTAAGGGATCGATTCGGATGCAGATATCGAAGGCGACTGTAAAAGATGAGTCTGTTCTTATTTATTTACGGCGGTGCGGCGAGCGAAGTGGAGCGAAGATGATATGAATGA
>JWHW01031383.1:179814-235399 GCA_000931545.1 Papilio glaucus | reverse complement strand
AAGCACATACGTATAAATCCAATAACTACTTTGAACTAAGACCGATTGTAATCTTCAGTTTCTATATTATTATTACCTGACACATAAATGTACCCTTCTTTTATTATGTTACTAATATTGTGAATACACAACCGTCTCGTGTTTCTTACCGACGTTTCCACTTTTAGCGTCATCAATTTTCTTTGGCTCTCTTTCCTCATTCATTTTGTAGAAAGTATATGTGATAATTGAGATTGAATGTGGCATGACATCAATTTATTACAAATTTAATTAAAGATAATGTAAAATTGCTTTAAAATACTCAATATAATTTATTTTATTTAAAATATTTTCATGCCATTTTCTTATACACAAATAATTAGCGAGGAATATAAACAGAATTTTAAATATAAATTAACGCTCCCAAACAAAATATTCAAAGGTGTTAAACTGTGCAGAGTAGTGATGGTTGTAAATAAAAATATTTCATTGTCGATATCATAAAGAAAACTCACTTTTAGATTTCCAATAGAGATATTATATTATTTACAAATTTAAGGGTGGTTTTTTCTAAATGATTTCGTTAATTTATCAGGCATTCAATTTGATGTTCTCACAGCTTTTTTTAAAGTAAGCCTTTGAAAAAAATATTTAAGGTTATAATTATCCAGAAATATTATAAAACCGATTAGGTGCTATAATACCCCGTCGTAGTAAATGTGTTGTAAGAAAGTTTTAGCAATTTTCTTAGGCGCACACACATAAACGTATACGAGTAGATTCGCACGGAACACAACCCTCTCGCCGTAAGCTATTTGATATATATTTGCAATTTATTTCATTCCTGGAGTAATTTTTTGAGACCACACCCGCAAAGAGGCGGAATGGCGTCGCGCGCCATGCCCGCCGGAACGGCGCTGAAGTTTGGCGGGAAAATAAAAAAACGCGTTTAACTTTGTGTTAATATTATATTGTGCCATTATTGCGCCATTTATTATAATCCTGCGGAAGGGATGGGGTCGAGAGTTCGCGTTTAATGGACGTTTTGTTTGGAAAAAAACAATTTTTAACCAGTTTAACGATTTCATGTTAAACCTTTCGGAAGGGAATCATTTTTCAGCTGTATATTTTATGCGTATGTGTTTTTTTATTCAATATAAACGAGTTTAAACATGAAATTACGCTCTTTTAATAGTTCTTAATTTCTACTAATATTTATATTCTTGATCATTCTTCTTATGTTTCTACAAGGATTAAGAATTTATGTAGCAAAAGTGAGTGGCAGTGTTGGTAGGGGACGCCCCAGGAAAACTTATATCGATCAGATTAGCGGTTTACTAAAAAAGGCCGATATAAGGAGCACCCATAACCGACGAGCATGCAAGCGTAGATGTATGAATGAAGAAGAAGCGAGAGGTGTGCCAGGATCGCGCCAAATGGAAATCCATTATCTTGAGCGCATATTTATTTATTTAAGAATTCGGCTTCTAAAAATCTAACAAAAAATGCTGATATAAGTATCAATGAATTTCTGGTATGTTTTGAATTTTGACTGATAGAAATAACTAGTTAATATTTTTACCCGGAACAGGCATATTAATTTATTGCCTGCCTTAATAACTTCTATGTTAACTTATTTATATGTAGAAAAACTCTTATTCTGCATAATAATAAAAAATCTTTACTGTCCTTTCCGATGTTACTACGACAACGCCAAGATTTAATTAGAAGAGCGCAAATGAAAATCACAGTAGCGTATATGTTAATGCTACTCTTAATTAATTAGGTCCTAAGTCAGATTTATTTAGGGATAACACGGCACCGTCGATCTGCCACGTACTTACTGCTCAAAGTATTGTTATGACCTCGACTGTCTGTATGACCACATCGAATATTAGTGATTCAACTCACCTTTTTGGTGATCATATTATAAGTAAATGAAAATCATAAATATAGATTTATGACCTCTAAATATCATGACCACAAACGCCGAATAAAGCCATTAGTATTAAGTTTTATATAAGATCAGCTTACCCTTAATTAGTTTTAAATGACAATTGACCTACTTTATATTGCTAATTTCAGAGGAACTCTGAGCAAAAATCATTAATTATCCCGCCATCCACCGCGTCCCCGGCGCTAGTGTGTGCCTTGTGGCTGCTAACTAAGCCCTCAGGACATTCATTACCACACTCCTAAGGGTGTACGCGGGGCATGCATAAATATAATTGCTTTTAACTTTTATTTTAATAAAAACGTCCCATCGCTGATTTTTATTCGCATTAAATGATTAAATTTGAATTCGCTTAGGTATAAGATATATTATTAATGAAAAAATTATATTGTAATATTTTTAATTGCAAATTGACAATCCCGCAGGAAATTGAAGTGAGTTATTTCTGAAAAGTGACAATTCATTGATGACATTAAACTCGCAACTGCTCGATACGCGCCACTAGACTATCACCGAGTTTGAAAACATAAAAACATGTTTATCAAAGAATAGACAGGTTCATTTGATGCGTCTTTTCAATGATTCATCCAGTTCACAATTAGTGACAGACAAGTATACTTAGTGGAATTGGAAGCTGACGAAATCCGCAATCGATCGGTGACGTGTACTTCCATTTTAATTTAAGAAGTTAAAATTTAAATAATGTCTGGATTTTCCCGTCATATAAAATTCATAGGTTACATCTTACACCATTTTTCCATTAAGCTGTGACTGGTGACATTATAAATATAGGTATATTTATAATGTTAGACTAGTCCTATCTAGCTATTCGTAATATACATCTTGAAATATTTCGCTAAGGGTTGCTAACAATAGAGATTTATATTATTCGCTTCTGAAAATTTACATGTCCTCTGAATTACTAAGTTATCCACTATCAATGTTCGTCCACGGCGATGCCACATCCAGGCGAAGTATCCACGTCGATGCCACATCCAGGCGGAGTATCTTAAATATTGTAGATGGGAAGTTTTACTTAAAGGACACATCATTTTAATATTAAAAAGTCTTTGAACTGCAATCAAAGATTTCTCATGTCGTTGCTTAGTTATAAAATCAGAAATTAGGTTTTGTGTCCAAAAAATAATTCTGTAGCTTGCCTTTTGATTCGCCATTAATAACTATACCTCAAACGTGCACCCTGAAAATTCTACATTTTAAAATAGGAATGAGAATTTCGAAATATCAACAACTTACCGACCTTGACAGATCACAAGTGGTACAAATTATCATAACACAAAGAACACAATAGGTGTTTCTAAAGTTTGATTATTCTAAGAACGAAAAAAAAACTGATTTACGTGAAGCAAGAACTTCGGGAACTTCTTCTTAAAGAATAAAAAAGCACACGAAGGTTTCTGAGAAAGTTGAATCATATATATACTATGTCTTAAAATGACGAATGAAAATACTTCTCATAATAAAGCTTTTCTGTTCTCGTTATATTTCAATTTTTCTCAAAATTTTCCACGAAAATATTTTTTCTTTAATTTAGTAAAAATGTAAACAAACAGTTACCACTTCTTTCTACTTTCCGTCACGATGGGCTTCATCTATCACGCAACGTAAAGGGTGAAGCAGGGTTGGCGAAGCCTTATTCACTTATTTCAGCATGCCCCGTTGGCGCCAAGCTTTCGGACGTATTGACCTTTCCCCTGCCAAGGGAAAGTGGGAAGTGTATCCCGACGATGACCGATACTAACATTAACCTTAAAAGGTTTTCGTGTTACTGTTTCGTTATTTTTAACAAGCTGAGTCCCGCGGTTTTACCCGCCGTGCAATTTAATTTAACCGACCGAGGTCAACATACATTGGAAATATTATTTCTTCATATAAACTTTCATTCCCTATTTTAGACCTTAAGGGGAGGAATTTACAAAAGCCCAATCTTAGTGCTCGCTTACGTAATGACAGAAATCTCTTTGCAAAATGTCTCTAGGCCCAGTAGTTTGTCTGTGCATTGATATATTAGTCAGTAAGTCAGTTTTTTCTTTTATATAGAAGATGTAATATGTTTTGTCTTTTAGCTATGATAATTTAATGTAAAGTATCTCGCTTTATATTTGTAATTTAGCTGCTTATTATAAATGAATAGAAGATTATTAGGCATATTTATTAGATGCGGACTATCCGCAAACAGTCAATTTCTTATTGATTTTTTAATTATCTTATTGATCGTACGTTAGGCCCATGCAAGCAAATTACTTAAGTTTCTAGTATCTTATAAGGCATAACGCAAGTTTAATATAGTAAAGCTACATGTATAGAAAAAATATTTAAGAATTACTATAATTACAGCTAATTTGGTGGTATTTCGATTGATGATTGTTCATAAAAGTAAGTAAATTTAGCGGCTATGTCGAGCGCGGTCCAGCGACAGCCATAATCGTATATCTTGTCTTTGTACCGCGCTATTTATGATCCTTATTTTTATTTTAATGCTGATGCAGGCGGTGCCGACATGTCTGCTCGCCCGTCTAACCTTTGGACACCCAAGTTTACTTTAAATCTCCTTTTTAGTACGTTTTACCTCAGCAAGTCTAGTAGTAGTGTAGTAGATCCAGGTCCTACGTTCGCTTCCTAGCTGAGGCATAAAGTCATATATTCTATATTAGTAAATGGTTTCAATACTAACTAGAGCATAACAGGTACATTCCCAGTTCCATTCGAAGGTTAGGTAAATCAGGCAAAGGTAATCGCATTGAATCGATTGAAAATATTTGTAGGGTTAGGAAAAAGAAGAATAATGAAAAACAAGCATTTACTTCCGCTTCATTAGCTTAGGTTAGTTTTATTTCATAAGAGATTTTTAAATCTTCTTCAATTCTTATTTAAACTAATCAATGATTAACTTATTGTTTGTTTGTTTGCGGTTTGTTTCTGCAGTTCCGAAGATTTAGTTCACTAAAGAAAGCCAAAGGGGTTGCGCCCTCTTGAGTTGCACAAACAATATTTCACGGCTATAAGTTTCCGATACATGAATTTTATTAACTCTCGCTCCCTACGTGCTGACGGATGAAGTGTTATAGTATTTGTTTTACGCGTCATCAATGTGCCACGTACAGAAATTGTCGGGGGCCACGAGCTCGCGCCAGAGCGCGGTTTTATTCGATTACAAATGGGTTTGCTTACGACTCTATCCCGCTCTTGTTATTAAGCAATCGCTATTTAATGAAGCTATCCCCTCACTGTTAATTGAGACATAATAGTTATTAATATAAACATACACATATGTTCTTTGATGCATCTTTATAATAATTTAAAGTACACAGCAGCGTAACCGTGTGTTTCCACTGCCGAAAACATTAACATAAAACATATTGTCATCTCAGTTTTTTCAGAGAGAAAGACAGAGAGGAACCTTGTATCGCGACACAACGTTACGCCAGTGGAAACCCACGTTTGCTTTAGATAGTACCAACCTTTAAGAGTGTGGTATGTGAGACTCCTCTTGGATATCCTCCTATTGATTCATGTGAGATATGTACCTAAATCTCGCTGATTTGAGTGAAGAATTCTACTCCTCTTCTCTTTCCCATCCTTTATGATAAGGAAGGGATGGAAAGGGAAAAGAGGATTTGACGAGGAAGGGAGTGAATAGGAAAAGGAATTATCCTTTTTTCTGTTTCTGGATAAACAGAGTAGAGTAGAGAGAGTAGGCAACGCATCTGCAACTCATTACTTTGTTGCAGATGCCTATGGATAAACCGCTTACTCGTTTGCCACCTTCTTCCATAAAAAAATCAAATAAGAAAATCTTCATCGTCGTAACTACAACCATCAATTGATGCAAACGTAACTGTGTTCAATGAAAGTAGTTCTTGTGTTATAATAACAATTATACTTCATGACAATATCGTCACTTATTTGCGATACATCAATCAAAGATGACGGCAATAACTAAGCGTGAAACTAAGAGAAAACATGTAAAGATCTCTCTTCGAGAAATTACAAACGGTTATGTGAATAACATTGTAATGATGAAACATCCGCTGTTATAATGAATTATATGAGCCCGGCTAGAAAATTTTCTAACTTCGAAGAAGTGAAATTGGCTAAAAAATTCCTTGCTAAAATAAAATCGAAGAGCAACTTCCGAAAGTTATCGAACTTCCCAACAATCCATTACACCGAGTTTCGCAAAAAATTGACTTGGAACTTATTATTTTGAGTGAAAACATCTCAGAGTTAGTCGCCCCGAGCCCCGGGCGAGTCTCGCGGCACAAGACGTCGCCTCCCTCGGCCGTCGAGCAACTTGCGACATCTTATGACTTTATGTTGTTATTTTGATGTTTTATTTTTCGCCTAATATACTTTTTACGCTAAAGTCGTAACTTGAAAAACTATACATGTCCCTTACTTTAAAGAAATAAGCAATAAATTTGCAATAAATTTCCACGCACAAGGCGAAAATTAAAGCAAGTTATATACATAAAGCTGAACAAGAAACCGAACCTAATTTCGTTGATTTGTGTAGTCAATACTAATATTACAAAGAGAAGAGATTTGATTGTTTGTTTGTCCCAGATACAATCGATTAAAAAAATCACCAATGGAGCCCTCTTCATCAGCGAGTCCTCGAAGCCGGTTCGAGGTTGCTGGTTGAGAAATAATAAATAAATATGTATAAAGAGGGAAAAATTATCCTCTTAAAACATACTTGATAAACATTTCAATAGTTATCAACATATACATTGATCATTTAATATTCCGTTTAAAGAGATCTGTATTTCGTTTTTTTTTTTTTTATTTCAATAAATAATTTACTAACATAATCTAAGCAATATCTTCTTTATCTATATATCTTACATATCTAAAAAATAAAATACTGACTGATATATCAACACTCAGTCCAAATCAGTGTTTAGATAAGAAAATTGAAATTTGAGATTTCTGTAATTACTTAGGCGAGCATTAAAAAAGATTTTTCTTAATTGATCCCCAAAAGTTTAAAGTAGGGGATGAAAGTTTGTATAGAGACACTGTCCGTGCGAAGCCAGGGCGGGTCACTAGTTAATAATATGTTTTTAAAATGTAATCAAGTATTACCATCGTATCTTCACTTGTACAAACTGTGAGTCTTGTACTGGTTGTTGGTTTGTTGTTATTTTCGTTGTTCCCGCCCTTAACGAGTCGAAGTTCAGGTCGAACTAACATAGTTTACCAACACTAAAACTACAAGTCTTAGAGACGGAGCACTAAACAGCAAACAAGGCTAGTGACGGCGGCGAGCGCCGAGCGGCGTCCGGTCCGCCACAAAGGCTTTGTGCCCGCCTCACTGACACGCTTTTTGCGTCGCCGCGGCCGCTATCGCCCGATGACGTCCCAGTAGATCGATAAGAGCCTCCCACTCGGCGGGAATGCTCCATTGTATTACTGACACTACACCGTCTGAGATGTAGTAAATCGAAGCCCTAAAATGTGCCACGCCACGTGACCGCGCCGACGTAGCGCCGCGTGCTTTGCGTGCCGACGATAATGAATCGGCCCGAATGTTCCTTCTGGTGTACACCTACAATTATTTTTAGATCGTTTGACAGCTGTCAAAACTGACAAATGGCGTTCGACTTCACAAACATTACATGGCGCTTGGCGTGTTTTATTGATTAGTTCCATGACGTTCATTAATTTTGTATAGTGCATTAGAGTTGTTGTAAGGACAATATGTGTATAATTGTATAACTTCATCAAATTATGTCAAATATAAAATAAAATTGATATAACTATTACCTAATATAGTTTAATTTTATTCACCTACGCCGGTTTCCCTCTTAATATAATTCTTGTCTGTTTGTCTGTGCGTTTGTTACCGCTAATCTCAGAAACGGCTTAACCGTTTTGGGTGCGGTTTTCACTCATGACTTGTAGTAAGCTTCACTTAACATTTAGTGTTTGTTTTATCTCAATCGGTTAATAAATAAAAAAGTTATGTCAATTTAACTATGCTACGGCCATACTGTGTCGACTCCACATACGCGGGAAAAGAACATGAAGATGAGGTTACGGTAGAATTAAGTAGGTAATATCATTTCGTTTACGTAAAATTGCAGGGCAGGTGAAACCGCGGGGCACAGCTAGTAGTTAATAAACTCTTTCACATCTATACCAATATATCGAATTAGACATCACAGTGTCCAATTAAGGGTAAGGCACGCTCTCCTTTAAGATGTAAAAGCAGTTAATGAGCAATATGTCACATGGTGCATCATAAACTGATGGTGAGATAAAGAGAAGGGCAATTGAAAAGGTTACATGTATCCATAGATTCGTTAGTCTACTACTGAATGGATCTCTGATTAGTGAGGTGCGGTCTGATTCTACTTCTCTTATCCTTCCCATATATATCTAATAAATAAAGGATGGGAAGTATTTTACGGGGAGAGAATAAAAAGGAAAAGCACATATCATTTCTATGTTATCAATAACGCAACTGCAACTCATTAGCTTGTTGCAGACGCCTATCGGTAGCTGCAGCTATCAGTTATTGTCTTGCCACTCGACCCCGTATGTGCGTACTACTCGACTACTCGACTCACGTGGCTTTTTCGAAGGTCTTTAAATTTCCAAAGCAACATAACGACAGGCAAAGGCGAGAGCAAACTTAAGTAAATACGTGCCGTACATATTTATGCGTTATTGGTCGGGACTGATTTGCATAGATTAGTTGTTACTGGCGCGTGAAAAACGTGAGTCACATGTCAGCTTTATGTCGGAGAATGTTCCTCGGATCACGGACGTATGTTGTTTGGAATATTTCACTAGCATATAATACCAGCATATCTTTAAAGTTATTAATAGTCTAAACTCTCTGATGTTACGTTTCAAAAGGAATGTTATGTTTATTTAGATCAATACAAAAAGCAAGACGTTATCGAAATCATAAAATAGGTATTTCATTTTTTTTCTATAGTTAGTAAGGATACACTTGTGCTATGAGCATCATCAGCCTGTATCAGTCCATTGCTGAATATATGTAGGTCGCCAGTATCCGCTTTGTGCATACAACCATTTCCCGCCGCCTTTAGAAGGTCATCAGTTCACCTGAATGGGGTCGTTCTACACCTTTTTTTCTACATCAGTTTTGTGTGATTACTATTGACTTTTCTACTTAAGTGTTAAAGATTTTCTCATTACTTCATAGATTAGGTAACTAATCCGTACTTTGTTGTAGAATTTCCTTTACCGTAAGTACAAGTTAATATGTAAAGAAAATACTTGGTTTTGTAAGCTGGCTTTTATTAATAAATCAACATATTTCATACATGTGTCCAAAACCCTGCTATCTCAACGGGCCACTGTAATAAAAATAAAGATAAATGTGGAAAAGAAATAATATTTTCACATCCAATTACAGAGATAGTGGAGTACTTTCTGCTGTCCTATAAGGAAAAAATTTAGAGTACACGTCACAAGCACTGGTACATAAAATAAATAAGCGGGGAGAGGAACGAGACGCGGTCACAATGGCGGCACGAATCAGGGTCACGCACCTAATCTCTTCAAATGGACTAGTTGGAAGGTACCATTACTATATGGACAGATATATATGATCGTCTAGCATAACATGGATACGCTATTTGTTACAAATCTGGTTTCACAAACGTTTTTTAATTTCACGTTATCTTGATTGCATGTTCTATTTACATGGTAAGTAACAAATAACAAATCGGGTATCCAAACACTCAGTTGCTGGAGATCGTAAATACGTATACAAATAAACGGCATATTAAGCCAACCATCATAAGAGGTGAAAATTCCTACCGTTGTGTTAATTGACTCTAAAGCTTCATCCAAAAGGTAGCGAAATACAGTGGCAGGAATCGTTGCTTCTTTCATTTATAAAGTCTGATGATAATCTTGGATGGGCAGTATCACTTAAACAGTGTCTGTCTTTACTAGGTATTATTAGAGAGTGATTAATGTAAAGTACATGTATTTAAAAATTACTTTTATTATTACTGTAATGTATATAATATGAGGTAATATCGTTTAATACGAGGTAATTGAAATCCTTCTACAATCTATATGAGAATCCTTTTCCACCTTTGAACGCCAATGCAATACGTTGGAGGAAAATGTATCGGAGCTACTCAAGGCGCTGAGTGACACTATTGCTCAAAGCCTTGTCGGTGAAGACGAAGGAAGGGTGAAAGGAGGGCTCCTACGTTTCCGAATTCCCTCACGCACCGACAGAGGGCGCGCTCGGCGGCACACCAATACGTCCCAAATGTGATGGAGAAATAATTTCCTAAAATGCACTGGATTGAGACGGGGCAGAACCGTTCGGGTAGATTTGAGTAGTTTTCACGGGGCCGACCCTCAATTTAGTTTATTACAGCGACCGATGAGATCTGATTCGGCACTTAATTCTCCTTCGGAGATTAAAATAAGTGCATGACTAAGTGATTATTGTTAACTTAGAATGTGTCAAAGTTATACAAAAAAAAATTCACACCGCTCATATTTTAATTTTGGAAATGGAATTGAGTGGCTTAACAATTTTAAAACATATCGTTATATTAGAACAATATAACGATATTGGTTAAGATTGTTAATCCACTGTTAAGGAATTGAGTTGCTACGTTTTTAGCAACTTTGCTAATTACGATTTCTTCAATAATAAAAGATATATATTAATTTTAATCATAAAATTAATTATAGTTTATTTTATGATCAGTAAATACTTGAGTCACGCAGTCCTCTATTAGGGGTTGGTCTTCATTTTTTTTTTAAATATTAAATATGTCCTGGTTAATTAAAAGAATAACTTCAACTACAGTAATATACACTCTAAGATCTAATCAAATCGTCATTTTATCCCACTTTTAAAAATGAAAAATAATAGGTTAAACACACACTTTGTCAATTCGCACCACGCAAGAAACGATCAAATTTTAATAGTAGTGTACTGTGCATATAGTATCTGTGAAGATGGATTTCTATTCTGGGTATCCATGAATGTTACAGCCGCTCACCATTGTATGGATTGTGGTACGATTAAATTATGTAAATTTGGCATAATTAAATTAAGCAACTAAATATTAACATTATCCATATTTTATTGTACTTTATTAAAAGTAAAAAGTTGAGTAAGAAAAATAGAATTAAAGTTTATTAAATTGAACAAAAAGTATATTTTATTTTGATAAACATAAGAAGTAGAAATATCGATTGCTTAGCAAATAGTTATGAAGCGTACCCAAAACAGGCATACGTTTTACATGATAGGCAATGTTATGAAATGTTCAAGCACCATTGTACTATCGTCTAGGGCATCGCGCAGCAATATTGCAGGCTGAATGCCGAGACCTCCTACAAGAACTCTCGAACGGACTTATCTGGCCAATATTAATAGCAAAAACATTTGTTGAAATCCATATTTCTTACATTGAGACGATCTTGAGACGATTGTTTTGGAGAATATTATTGGCCAAGTAATACGTTATTATTAAGAAATACAAATAATATAATATTCAAATCCTAGAAATAGAAAATGGAATATTTTTTTTTAATTATGGCTTTCTCGGGATAGTTATGCCCTGTGAAATGCTTTCCAGTAAATGTACGTTGTAGTTTTAATATCTGTTGACTTGTCCCTCTTTGATCAATTTCAACATTAAAAAGTCGGCATCGTTCGATAAAACGGTCGTATTTCTATTTTGTACAATTAATTAAACGTGACTGACTTCAATTAAAAACATTATTTTAATATTTGTTAAGTTAAAAATTTTAATTAAATAAAAAATAGTTAATTTCTCAGAGATGCGATCCTTAAGAATTACGTTAGGCTTTGAATGATACGATAAGCGTTATAAGAAGAAAAATGTGTTTTAAAAGTGGATGAGACAAGAAATGAGAAAGGTAAATTTCGGTGGTTCATACATGTTAAAAGGATAAACGAAGGCAGAGTAACAAGACAAATTATTCAAGACAAGTTTATCATAAAGCGAGTGGCAGTGTTGGCAGGGAACGTCCCAGGAGAATTTGTATCGATTAATGACCTACTAAAGAAAGGCGATATAAAGTTTACCCGTAGTCTTAACTGACATGCATGTACATGTGCGTTGATGTATGGATGTAAAAGTTGTCTAAAGTAACTGATACTGGGTGTGAGCATATATTTATTTAACTTATTTTACAAATTAATTTTATAGTTTGATATTGACATCAATAACGATAAAACAGGATAATCCTTTATTAAAGGACAGTTTATAATTCACCACAGTTGTTTTGTATGTAAAATCAAAACAGGTCTACATATATAAATGGCAGCAAACAAACTAAATCGAGGGAGCTCACAGCTAAAAGGGTTCGCTTAAATTATCAAACAGAAGCCACTTGAAAACTGCAATGACACATGTCAACATTTCGGTCGTGCCGCGGCTGCAGTTGGCCGATCAGTTGCAGGATTTATCTGGCATTATTAAAATATAAGCAGTGGTCTAGAATAACTTTGTTGTATCGTAATCATCGAATACACTGATATTATTATAAGTGGTAGGCAAGAAATATTTTACAGTGATGTTTTTGTCCCTCTCATTAAGGAAAATAAAAGGCACTTAAAATTTACAACAGAAGAGCTCGCAAATCATTGTAATAACTAGACAAAGGGCCCTCGAACGGAACAACATGAGTGAAATCTGAAATAAAATTCCATAACTCATTTTCAATCGGCCACGTCGACATCACTCGACACGCAAACTCCAGAACGCACGCAAAACGAACATTTTTCCGAACGGAACGCCCTCTCGACGCAAAACTCTATAAAAACGTCGAAAAAAATAACAGTAACATGGCGTATAATGACAGCTGGTCCACTTGAGAACAAAAGGGGAGAGCCGAGCCTCGTCGAGAAAAAAATACACGAAGAGTAAAAACAACTGCGCGTACGTGCGCCCGCGGACCGGCGGCGACTGTCCGCTAATAAATTTGCAATCGCGTTCGATACGAACCGTCGCCGCTTACGGTGGCAATAGGTACCCCACAAAAAGTGGACTCGAGCTAACACTGCGCAACCCACCTACATTCAAAGTCGCTACCCTCGACCTGAAATTAGGTAGCGGCGCTGAGAAAACTCGTTACGAATATTGCTATATACGTCTCGGGGAGAATAGAGCCGCATTCGAGTTTAAAATGCGAATAATAATCGTACCATTCATAAAAATCCCGTGCGCGGAATGCAAGGAGAGGCCGTGTTTTACACGTTATAATTTTGCGCCGAAAGCGGGCCTGCGACTACAGGCAGGCGGTTGTTTTGTGCGGAGTGTAGGCTCGGTTCAAATGCCGCGCACGGACCATTAGTTGATGAGCGCACGTGTATACTCGCCCTGCGCCAGACGCCCGCCGAGCTGTGCCGGGGAAGAGTAACAATTTTCAGCTGGAATATGAAAATGTTTTGTAGCTTTCTGTTAAAAATATGTTTACTAAAAGTACCATTTTCACGCACAATAACTTTTCATAGAGCATTTTGACCATATTCGTAACTAAGGTAGGGGAAGTAATGGCTGCTTTTTGCTTGTATTAAAATAAACTGGCAGTACCGCGTACACTGCGGCGGCGAACGCTTTATTATATTGCATCGCGTATTTGTTAAGAACATCGCCCAAGTCCCGATTAAAGTAGTTATTACAAAATCTGACGATGATATGTAATATAAAGGAGTAGTTATAATAATATCTGTATTTAAATATCTGTAAACGATTTCTTTATATTTATTTAAAGTTCTATTACAAACTCCACGCGAATAGCAACCATATCTTAAATGAATAGCAATAGCATGTCACCTTTAAAAATCCACGCCTTGAAAAAATTTCAAGTTAAATCAAATGACTGCAACATATATTTGGTCCACATAAAACACGAAATGTTCTGCTTTACTAGTGATATAGCGACAGGTTTTATATCGAACGACACTGATTCGAGGCTCTCTACGAAACGATGTGTGTTTTATATGAATTAATTCCTCGGCTGAGGGAGCCCGAAAGCGTTTTACTCACGGGCCAGATGGCGCGCGGACAGATCAATTTGATGATTGCAAAAAAAAACCAGGCCCGGACTTTTTGATGTCACCGGCTTGTCGGTATTCGATACAAGGCGTCCTTCAGGCGTGCGCCTTTACAAACGGACCGCCACATAAACTATTTACTTACTATGACGATACAATCATGAATAACTTATTTACATGAAGCGGTGTGTTAAAGTAATTGCCCAGTGGCCATTTTAGTTCTTTATAACTTTAGACAGCCATCACAATCTATTCGAACTGTACATACCTTGTGATGAATTTTGATGTTGGATTTTAATGCGCTCAGAACATACTTAGTTATGTAAGACATCTAAATATGAAATATAGTAATATTTAACTGTATAAAACTCGCTAATATTTGACCGCGATATCAACTAATCTTCACAAAATAGATAACATATAATTAAATGTATCCAAGAGTATGCCAAAATATATAGTTCGATATAATTATCAAGTCAACTGACTTTTTTACACTTTGAATATTGAAATTTACTAGCCACGTTTTCCCTAATCAGTCGCTACACGTGTAATGACATTTTACCATTTTTCTATCTCCGCCCGCGACCGCGGCTGCGGCGCTGATTGAGGGTAGATAGTGTCAGCGCAGTGAGCGACGTGTTTAATAAGCGTTATCAGGTCTTGTTCTCAGTTATAGACAAATATTCAATGTTTATTTTTTTATTATGAATAGCGTTTGACAACAATCCCTCGTGGTGTTAAGTGGTGATATGGTCGAAAGACGCCACGTACTAGTTTAGTAACAGCCTATTCACTCTTCTCTTTAAGGTATCCATGTCATAAGTGGGCTGAAATGTAGACGATTATAACTTATTTTGTTTCAAATCAAGAACTTTATACCACAATTAATTTGAATTGACAATTAAACATTAAAACTTGAACTGAATGTGATTGAATACTATATGACAGCGTTTTATTATATTTATGTTATATTTTATTCATATGACAAAAGCAAACTTCTGCATATCGACTGAACATTAACATCTATAAGACTTTGCCATTCATTGTTGAGTCCTCGATATTTTTTTACAATTAGAACACTTATTTATTAAGTTACTCGAATGGTAAGGTGTAAAAAGAGTAAAACAAGTTTATATAGCTTATGAGGTTAGATATAATATCTAACCTCATAAACTATATAAACTTGTTTTACACTTTAATAAGTGAAATATAGAAGACATCTTATTTCAGATATGATGTTTACTTCAGAAAATAATAAGCACCGTATCGAAGTAAGCCCCTGCAGGACCCCAAGATCAGATATCAGACGACGACGTGCCCTGAATTAATCCCTCTATATAACGTCACAACAATGCGCTGTCAGCTACAAATATATTTATAAGTTTATCACGGCGTACGAGTGTAGACGGTAGTACTATACCTATGAGTTTTATAATTAATTTAAAAGATGAAAATCTTTCAACTTCACAGTTGTAATGCCTTCATATTCTGCGAGCATTTTTTCTGCTTTTTTTAATTAGCAAGAAATTTAAATCATAATTTTTCTTTTTACCTTTTATTAAAACCATTACCTCGCTTGTCTCTTGAAAGTATTTTTTAGAAGATAGAGGTGGTCATTACTATCTTAGTTCATCCAAAAGATATAAAAGTTACAGCGCTTGGTTAGTGCTTTGTCGATTTATTTTTGAATGGCAATACACTTATTAATCATTTAGTGGTGAATTTGTCCAAAAAATATTGAAATGTTTTATGAATAAAGTTTGGGAAATAAATCATAACGACTCTCTGCCTTATTGAAAACACGTTTCACAAGAAAGGGGAGGCCGACGACAATCGAAAGCCCCGATGAAAGTCGCTAAGAGACACGATAACATCGCACTCTCGATAGCATGCGACCACTGCCCCTATCGCCCCCATCGACGCACCAATAATGAGACTACAAATCGTGACGGAAATTGAAAGAAAAAACTTCCCAAGCGAACGATCTTATCGCTCTTCCTAAACGCTCTCGTAAAAATATTAATAAAACATAACTTTTTCACCCAAACCCACATTAAACTCCGATCCCGTAGAAATTTATTGACAATTACGCGTCAATAAGTGGCAATAAACGCACAAAGCGACAATGTCCACAGATTTGAATGTCAATTGTACACAATTGTGTAATACTGTTTTCGTGTAGGCTCATTTTGATTGTAGCACTAGTAACACAATTATACGTTGACTTTCGCCCGTTGGATTTCTTTGTCGTTTTATTATGATTATAAACACGACATTCGGCATTGTATATCGATTTAATCCTTAATCATTATTTCCGTTACTGATATTGTGATGCGACCTTTATTAAGATGATTTATCCAAACTAAAAACATAAATTAAAATGAGGCTGGGAATTTCGCGACAAACCACTAATAAGGAGAGGTCGCTTAACCTTATCTCCAATCGAGGAAGTCTAAAAAACGACCGCGGGGCTAGAGGGGCCGGGGGAGCGGCGCGGAGGGCGGGGGCCCAAGAACAAGAGCCGTCAGTGAAATAGAGATAGATGAACAGTGGGAAATGAAATTCTTTGTGGCATCGCGGTCCCGCAAAAAATGCACAGATTAGATTTTTCCCCTCGCCGAGGGCCGAGGGTAGACGGAGGCAATGATTTTTTACAACGTTCACTGGAATATATATAGAAGTTTTAGTGCCGTGATTCGGTGTAACTGCCCTCTGTTTGAGAATTTTAATTTCCTTCATTCGGCGCGATATTGCGTCTTTGCCATGTAAATGTGATACTACAAGATAATAAACTTAGATAAATACGCCTCGATTTTTTTGTGACTTATACAATACAGTTCCATTCATAAATATCCATACTATAAGCGAATGTGTTATAAATACAACATTAATTTGTTTACTCATAAATTTTAATATTAAAAATATTTTTGCAAACACTTGCAGTGAATTTGTTTGGTAATTATTTAATAAAAACTTTGCCTCAATGTCAATATCATAATATTTACTTATATTTTTTTTCTTATTATATTTTTTTTCAAAATCACGGCAATGATACAATCTTGCTTAAATCCTAGATTATATCTACGTGTTACATATATCAAACTTGGCTTTTTAATTAAATATGTGACATCTTAGCAGAGACATGTATCTCAAGCACCATAAAATCCTCGGGTCACAAAATTACATTGCACGATAAGCGTCCTTACGCCTCGCGGATTAGTTCGAGCCCTTCGTAAAAAACAAGAGGGACGCTGCGGTCTGAATTGACTGTCCTCAGCGTTTCGGTGCTTGTATTACACATCTGTTACAGCTCTTGAGGGCGCAATTACTTGTGTCACCGCTTGATAAAGCTGTAACATAAAAGATTCTGTGCCGGTATTACAAATACTACACTTATTGAGACCGACAAAGAATTATTTATTGTAAAAATAATTTGCCTAGAGTAGTAGTTTTGTATAAAGTTAATTATTTATTATGGACAGATTATAACATTTGTAGTGCCGACAACAACATCTATTGATAGAATTGGCTCGCTTGACCGGTGAAATACAACGACCTCAGAGAAAACAGGCGTGAAGTAGAAGTACATATTTCTGCGTTTCTTCTATTAAGCCAGTTGCTGGAGGCCTAATCCTAGTCCTCCTATTCTTTTCTAAAAAGAAAAGGATGAGAGGAAGAAGAGCATTTGACAGGGGAAGGGTTTGGATAGAAAATGGAAATATCCTATTTTCTGTTCCTCCTTGCTTGTTGTAGATGCCTATGGGTAACGGTCACTTAATATCGGGTGAACCGCTCGCTTGTTGGCCACCTTCTTTTATAAAAAAAGACAGAAATTATGCGGTTACTTCCGTATCTGAAAATTATATGTACATTGCACATGATAATCTCTAAGTCTACGAAGAGGGTTATACAAGGTTACTGCTAAAATTATTTATACAACTAAGATCGTTTTAAATAATCAACAAAGACACCACATTTATACAATAAGCACTGTGTAAAAAGAAGAATTAGTTATCAATAAATCTGTAGATAATTTTAAAATTCTCTCCTTTTCTTAATTTTTCGATTTTCTAAAGCAAAAACGAAATAAGTTATTGATTACCAGGACCCATAATTAATATTTATTTTTAAACATAGCATATTATGATTGTATACATAAATACATATTTTGTATACAATCATAATAGGATGTGAAATATGGCCTAGGACTAGCTTTTGATAGTTTAACAATAAAATCAACCCACAGAGAATATGTGCAATTACGTAAAGCTTAGAAAAAACGAAGTTTGTAAGCAATTTTCACCAGAAAAACATTCTCATTCAAGTGTGTCATTTAGAAGTAACGTTTTTCACAATGTATCAGTCACGTTGGCTTCAATCGATCTAATCCACTGCATGAGCGCGTGTCATTTGGGGAGCATAAAGACTCGAATCCTGACAAGCGTCCCTGCAATTTGTTTTGGTCACTTCAAAGGTTTGCTCTAAATTACGACAAAGATACTTTAAAAGAAAATAGTGTGCATTTACATTTACAAGCAAAATAGTTGTAGTAAGGTTTAGGAAAATAAAACAAAAATGTATATATGTATAAAGTTAAAAATGCACATTAAAATATAAATTATGTTGTTTTTCATTATCATTACACACAACACAGGACAAAAATTACATTGCAGTTTATGTATATTATTTTAAACTGTTAGTGAATTTCCCAAAAAAGCACTGACGCACGCTACAATAATATGAAATTGTATATCACATAATTGTATATCAATAGCGCGATCCTAGTATATTTTAGTCGGTTTCCCCATCTCAATACATCACAACATAAGCTGTCCGTAATGTATTTTTTTTTCATTCTCCTTTAGCATATCATTGTTCTTGTTTTTATTCTGGAGTGTTTCCTACCGACATCTAAGAGCTGTGCTTGATTTTATATTTTTTAAACCTTGTTAACTTTAAAAACTTAAGGATGAATTAAGTTTTATAAATACCGTCTTAGACTATAAATTACCTCATTAAACGAAGACAAGTTGTTTTCACAAAGCGAGGCAAAAGGAAAAAAAAGAGATCGTCGCTAGAAACTAATTACCAAACAAGGTAATTAAGAAAACAGATTTTCTTGGCGAGAGACGGGGGGAAATAAAGAAAATGCAAAGTGTTTCCCAAATTTCCATTATAAGAACTACCTTTTTTTCGTATCGTCCGGAATAACCATTGTCCTTTCTCCGTTTATTTTTTCTATTTGACGTATCTCATTTTCATTTTCGTCTGTGGCATCGAGGTTTTAATAAGATATGCAAATTTATGACACGCCGAAATACTCTTCATTAAACGTTATGCTATGGATGAAAACTTGATGAAAATATTAGTATATTGATATTTTCATACCAAATAAAATTCTTCTTGTCTACTTAGATAATCTTAGCACTAAAATGACGGGACAGATTGATCTAATCGATATATATAAAATTGATAAAGTACCTTTTACAAAGGAACACGGCAAACGAGCACGCTGATCACCTAATGTTAAGCACTCCGGGTACCCGTACACATTAGTAGAACAACTGGAGGTACCGCATATATGTACATTGCCAGCTTTAAAGCAGAAGATGGGTAAGGTAATGTAATAGAGTAGGAAAAGAGGAGATAAAGACTCGTTCCTCATCAATCGCAGAAAACGCAGAGGTAAACTTCTTCTTATGTTACGGTACGAAAGTAATCTACACCTACGATTATTTTAAAGCCTGGTGAAAAAATCACCACTAAATTAAATCAGCCACTAAACGTGGGGCATTAAAAGTCAAAGCACCCTTATAAGGGGTGGTTAAGTAAATAAATAAGTTGGCCGAATATGGTGGGAGCATAATAACAGAAGGCAAACAGCATCAGAAGCCGTGAGATAAAATCGTATTGCGTTGTCAAAAATAAATGAATCCGGGGATTAGTCCGGGACACGGGCCACGCAATATTGTCGCCCGCTGGCGCCCAACGTGGGGCTGCGTAAGCCGCTCGCCCGCCGAATACTTTACCTCTTAATATTTTTGGACAATAATTGCTGTTTTATTAACAAATACGTTATATATTCTTTGCATTGCTCATTGATCAAAGAGAAAAATATTTTTTCTTTATTCAAACATGACAGCATTCACAATCAGTCTCAATTATTATCTTATATGTTGGGCTTAAATACTTTGGTTATTCGTAATAATCCTAATATAACTTTCTTGAATTACTTTGTTTTAAGTGATCTTTTAAGGTGATTTTTAGGTCATTGTTTTGCGATTGATTTTGACGCACAAATATCGATAATATAAGTCAAATAGAGGAGACGAACGGTACCCGATTTTTGCTGAAAACGAACTAAAGTAGGTATACCAGAACCGTACAAATTATATTACCGTGATATCTGTCTACCCTTGTAGGTGGGCTGGTATGAGCACTTATTTATAGAAATTGATCATAGAGTCACGATAAGAAAACATAACTAGCTACAGTTATCAGAGGTATCAAGCGATAATCTCACTAGGCTCCTTTATAAAGTGTATCGCGGGAGCAAGTGAACGTGCGAGATAAACTACTCCGCGCGATTTCCTAGCAAAGAGAGGGCTCAGCGGCTTCCACCGGGCGTTGGGTTTTATTCCGATCGAATTTACGTCCCGAGCGAGATTTGTGTACACAAAGATAGTATATGCAAGTGGAATGGAGGTTAATAGCGAGATTTGCTGGAAGTTTTAACTCATTCGTTCAATCATTTCTATCTTAAAGATAGTAAAAAATATTTAGTTGACGGAAGAGCCTAATCATCGATATTCACCGTTTATATAGTAACATCTTTCGTGCTCATATTATGTATAAATGATTGGAAAGTTAACTATTAATAATCCATTAAACAGTTTTGAAAAACAAATTCATTAATTAGTATTAGTAGGTAACATTACGATATATCGATTTTCTATGTAAATAATATTAAAAATGGAAACCTTTAGAATTTACTGATATATCACTAATACATAATAACAGGAGTCGGACTTACAATGATACTGTTTATATGCATGTCTTTGTTTCGTTACACAATTAAATGTCCCTTCCCTAAGATAGCGTCACATTTTATATCTACCCTCTTGACAATCGGCAAACATTTCATAAATTACTGAATATAAGTAATAATGAGAGGCATTCGAAATGTAATACCACAAAAAACTCTAAAGAAATTGAAAGGAGCGCAATTTATCAATGGCGCGTCAAGCAACCGATCGGCCGGGCGTCATTTTTAACGTATTTGCGTATAAATAGTGGCGTCGCGACGTTCCGAGTCGCCGCTAATGATACGGAAAATGACATCTTATTTCGACGCGTAAATCGAAGAAAAAAATCGCTCATCTCTCGCCCGTCTGCATGAATATTTTATAGGCGCGTCAACAGCGAAATGACAGGTTTTATCGTTTGAAAATTCGACGAAAATTGTGCGAAATGACGCGTCGATATTTTTTATTTAGTGAGAACATCCTTCCGCCAATCAAGCGCGCTCATTGTGGCCCGACAATGAGACCGCTCCCTCGGGACTTCTCTGCCGTAATTTTTATTTAACTGACGTGCGCAACAGTTTATTTTTAAAATGCTTAGGACTCATAACATTTTACGTTTATACATAGATATTATTTTGCTATTGCATTAAATTTAAAATACGTATATTTACGCACTGTATAGTGATTTTTTTTTATGGTAAAAGGAGGCAAACGAACAAGCGGATCACCTGATGTTACGTGAGCGCTACCCATAGACATGCGCAACAAGCAAATGTGGTGCAGATGCGTTGCCTACCTTTAATGGACAGAGGGGAGGATAGAGGAAAAGGAATATTTCCTTTTCCCCGTTAACCTTCTCCCCGTCCAATCCTCTTCCCGCTCCCATCATATCCTTATGAGGAAAGGGTGGGAAGGAGAAGAGGACTTTTATTAGGCCTCCGGAACCTCACTCATCAGACGAAACGCAGAGTTCTTCTACTTCACGCCAGTTTTCTGTGAGGTCGTGGTTTTTCACCGGTCGAGCCGGCACATTCATTTAACAGATGTTGTTGTTGTTGCGGGCTCTACCACTGTTAATGTGACCTCGTGACGCTTGTGCATGTATAATTCGCTAAGAGAGCAAAGAGTATCGGCGCTAACTATAAATAACACATTGATGAATTAGGTGCCTCGTTTCCAATTTTTGTTTGCTGTACGGTCTTCTTACATCTTAAAATTTTGGATTTTTACTAACACTTAACTTAACTCATTACACTTATTTCCAATAACGCTCGACCATACCACTTTCTACTAGTTGTCCCTGTAGAGTTCAAAAATAATTGTTAAGCTAATACAATTAGCGAGATCACAAGCGATTGTTGTGATAAGCTCCCAACAATCGAGTAGTCGGTTCTCGATGTCTCGGAACTGTCAAACAATGATCATTAATCGATTCGTTGAAAGCTCCACAAGATCAAAAGCTTTATTGAAATCTGAATCGATGTAGGATCAATGGCAAATTGGCGGAATTGTATTAATATAATAATTAATCTGTTTAATTGCTTATTAACGTACCGACTTCGCTAACATGTGTATCGACGTGTGTTAATGAGTAGGCTTTTGATAGCGCGGTATGTAGTACAGAATGTTACATACATGAATTAGGTACATGTGTTTCTGTAAAGCTCTCTGTTTCCTCGTTAATATCTGTTCGTATTAATGATTAATATATGCAGTAAGTTATTTAAGTGCTAAATGTGTTAATTGAACGATGTGGTCAGATTTTTTATTGAGAAGTTACTGAGATATTTCGATATTGGTTGGACTACCTTAAAATATAAATAACTGGATTTTTCTCTATGAAACTCTAATACGGTGGACAGAGATAGACATCACTGTCCGTTTTTGACTGAACTCCTTAATATACTGTCACATACTTGACAGTGATTGAAATCATTACTTTAAAAGTTTTTTAAAAACTTTTAAGAACATAAATTTGAATGCCACTATTCCCAAATCACTTAGCTCTATAAGTGCAACAAGAGTTCAAAAAATATAAATTTTAACATATAATATTGATAAGAAAAGATAGATCTTTTTATTATATTATATGTTTAATTTGACAGCTAAGTATTTCAACAGCTAAGCTATAACTTCGGCAATATGATGATCATCTGGAAGTGTAAAAAAATGTCAAGAAAAACATACAAAAATTGTATGCAGTAAATTTTCACCATAAACAATGAAAATCTGTAACTGTCGTTAGGTGTGATCCGCATAAGTCTGAACATATTTGGTGAATTTGTAGCCTCGAGAAGGGCGGCGCACCTGCTATAAAGATAAGCCTCTGATGTCGCGTAATATTCCCCTAAAATAACTTCTTAGTGCCTCCGGTGCCATGGCGACGAGCGCCCCCAAGTCTTGCTTCTTCTTCGATCGCTTATTGGCGTGCTTCGACTCCTCTGAGTCAGGCGACCTTATATACAAATTTAATTGAGGTACGAACAACATAACTCACTTTACATAACACGTGTTTTATTTTAAATTATTTCATGTAGATTATTAACTATATGAGAATGTTAATCATTACGCGTAATTGTTTTCATTACATAGTAGACGATTTTTTTTTGTTTTGAGAAGAAATTAGTTCATTAGCCCTCACGTTGACCCAAGTAAACTACGGTAAAAATATAGCCCTGATGATTTAATTTATTTTTATCTGCGCCATCCGCAAACTTATAAAACTTTTTTTGTCCGCATCCAAACTAGCACTTGATAAGAAGTCACCCCGAAAAACAGCTCCGCGGCAATATTGCGAATTAATTAAGGAAGTCATTACGCGCCGATAGCGCATTAGCCCCACGCATGTAAGGAAATTGCCGCCACAAAGGATATTTCCTGCGTTTTCCTCGATTTAAAGCAATTCACGGATTTTGATTAAGCCCCCGCTGCTGTAGCGAGATTATTCCCCTTTCAGCGCAAAGAATGGTTTATTTGAGATACCGTGAAAGTGAATTGTATTCCCTTACGCTATTGATTTTATAGCTGTGACTGAATTGTTTGAAATGTTGGAATGGATTGTATTAGATTTATTTATTTATGTAACATTTTTAAATGAATGCTTCGCAAGTGTAGTTTCTCCATACAAACTTTCACCCCCTACTTTCGATCTATAGGAAAAGTAGTTTAGGTTGTGCGTTGATAGTCAAACAGTTTCTTCTCTTGTAACAAAAAATAATTAAAAACGTATCATGTAAACATATTTATGTATGATGTTATAATGACTCGGAAGTTCTTTCCAGGTACGTTAAATATTGTATTCTACGCTTCGTAGTACAGGCTAACTTAGCCTGAAGATACATGGATAAGTTACAAAATGTGTACCACAAGAGCATTTGCTGTGTTTAAAAAAATTGCAGACATTAAAAAAGAAAAATAAATAAATTGTTACATAACAGCTCTTATAAATCATCAGTCAGTATATCACGGGATTACCTAAGAGTAATGGAACCAATAAGAATTATTTAATCCTACCTACAACTTTTAAACCAAGTTCGCAATGTCGTCATAGAATCGCCTCGTTTATTTATAAGGTTTCTGGATTATAGAAAACCAATTAAAGTATTTTTTTAAATAATTACATATAAAAGCCGTTTAATTTTAGATTGGTATTTTGATTGCGGTAATTAAATATATATTAAGATGAAACATCTCAAGTATTTATTTTCACAATTATTCGCAATTGTCCCACCGTTATAATGTAGTGGAAATCATGTCAATTCATCACTGATTTATTACCCTTTTTCCTTCGAAAATTTGAGCGAACACGATGTCTAAATCAACTTATATTCCTTAAGTTATTTTCGCTACTTATATAACATGCCTTCTTCCTATATACAATAATTTGACGATGCACTTCACAATTCTGTGATGTTGGACACTTTTTGCGTTAGAAAACATAATTAATTAAATCTGTACGAGTATAAGAAGACAATTTAAAGTCGAGTAATTATGAAACATTCACCATTATAGTTATCTAGAACTGGCTTATGCTATATTATTTATAACGTGGAATATTGAAAGTCAGCCGTGCAACTCCGAGCACGAAAAGCCGTAGTCGTATATAATTTGAAGGCGGCAAAAAGACAGTATTTATCTTCGAGCGAGATCACAAAACTATAGCCAACAGAAAGTATGTTCATTAGGTATCTCCGAGGGAGCCGAGGTGCCTTCCGCATCGCAACTAGCGCCAACTTTAGATTACCGCAATAATTATTTATTCTGCTCACTCGCCGCCCGACTCGGTGGGAACTATTCAACTAAGAAACGCTATTTCTCGCCGGTCAGATAAGACGTTTGATTCTCCCTATTTTCGCCCGGGCTTTAATTATGGCCAGCGGTTTTCTGTAAAATAGTTGGCTCGGTAATTTAATCCGGAGATCAGTATGCGAGGTGGCGCGCGGAGACGGGAGCCGCTGGCCAATGATTCTGAATCGGTTGTGAAGAAGAATCTAATCGATATATGTACCTATCTTATCGTAATAACGATTATAAAGTTTAACTATCGTTTTATTATATATATTATGAATATATTGTATAACAATTATTATGAATAACTATTGTAAAAGTACATCTTTACATATTTAAATATATAAATGGCGATGTGTGTATGTATCTATGTAAAGATTCCGAAACGGCTAGACCGATGCCGATGAAATTGTTAGGAAATCTTCATATTGACTTACCTGCTGATCCTGAGAAGTTTGGTAGCGATCGGATAAACATAACAAATCTGAAACCCTTACCACATCGCAAGTGACGTAAGTAGGTACTGATATTATACCAAACTAATGAACGATAAAGTGTTGTTTCTTTATCCATTAATACATCAATCCGATTATATTGTTTGGTATTTGACATACAATAACACATTAAAGAGGTTTTAACAAGTACATGTTAAAAACCCCTTTTCGCAACGTCCAGTTTGTATTTTTGAGTCCCATTTTATAAAACATTTCCAAAACCGTAGACATGTACTCGTTCTTAGATTTGAGTTTACTTTTGTTCTTAACATCTAAATCTAAACAGCAAACAAGTTTTGTTTACGTACTCAACCACCCTCTCGTTTCTTCAGTCGTTGAACTGCGTAACTATACGAGCCGCTGCCGGCGCGATATAGGGCCGTAAAAAATAAGCGCACATCAGACTCGAGCATGTAATTCTAGCGCACTCTTCCGGCCTGAACAAAGGAGGAGAGGGTAAGAACACGAGTTACTCGACACCCTGTACCTTACGCAGATTTGTTTCTCGCCGCCTCGACGTGCCGCGAACAAAAATAAACTCTCCGCAACAAAAGACAAGCCACAGTTTACTTTACAAAGTATACTCGCCATCAAACATTTCATAGCTGCAGAGACGCAGGAAATTCGCGATAGTCAAATTGTAGTCTTACAGGGCGTGTTGCTATTAAATTATTTCATTTGCAACTGTGTTGCCAGAGTATAAGGCCTCATTTGCATCATAACACATGGCAGAAGGGTCCTCGGGACCTTGCAAGTACGTAACATGAGGACTGCGAAAGAAAAATGTACCTTTAACGACGACGTGAGGATTCTGGAGGTCGAGAGAAGAAATAAGCCGTAACAGGATGTCATTTAGGATAATACCTCCTTCGTTTTATTTTCTTTTCATGGTACTGTGAAGCGCGTGCATTCAAGAAAGTACTTCGCAAAGAAAATAATCTATTACCTAATAGTTACCGTTTTATATATATAATATAATACCTACGCAAAAATGTACATACGACTTCACGATACCCGAGTATTTGGATGTTACCTTAGCTACGCCTTTAAGTCCAAACAACTGAATCCGAATGAGATTCGTTCGAGAACGGGATACGTTTGCTGAAAGCGTATAACAAAATATCGTACAATTAACACTAAATGCGTGAAGTACCCGAAACAATATACTATATGATTATATATATAATGCAGGACCCTTCCGCTGTTATAGATGCTGGCTAAAAATGAATGTAGCAGTAGTAGTAGTAGTAGAAACTAGGAAACTTCGATAAGTAATTGTTTTATTGTTGTTGATTAACATTGATTTCGTATTATTCTACAGTAACCTTTGGCAACATACACCTGACACTTAGACATTGTAAGAAAGTAAATTTCCGCGCAAGCCTAGATGCTTCTTGACATTATATCGACGTGGGTAAGCTTAGTGAAATGATCACCAAGCTAGACGCAACGTAAACATGCGATACGCCCACAAAAACACGTCTTCAGGTAAAAAAACAACGTTAGTGTGTATCGGACGCACGTGTGTGAAGACCTACGCTCGGCACTGCTTACAGCCGGGTCGCCCCTCGCTTATAGCTACTTGTAGGTAAGTAGCTATCGCTACTCCTTTGTTCTAGCAGCTGATTGGAGCCGGCCCCGGAAATGCGTGTCACCCCACCCCCTCATTGGTCCGTTACATTTTCTTAGCGCGAGAGAGATGCAGCGAGTGGAACGTGTAGTTAAGGATACCGATCTGTGTGTGTATACCGGCGGGTAGGTGACACGGACCCTTGTTTCGCCAGTCATGCTCGCTGTGTTTGCTTCGCCAAGACAAACTATTTCGTAAGTTGCCTCTCCTCCGGCAAGTTTGTAAATTGTTTCAGAGTTTATCGACTCGAAATTCGATTTCATTGGATTAGTCGCGATGTGTTACGTATTTACTTAAACGTTAAATCAAATTTAATCAACTTCGAACATTTATTGAATTTGTAACACGGGTATATTGAGTTACGTATTATTTTATTAAAATAATCTATATATGGCACTCATATGTAACTGTTTCAAGTTTCAGTTGTGTCCACCTTCCCTTTTACTTATACATATAACTTATTGGATTATACTTAAACTTATTGGATATATATATTACTGGATTTTAGAAGGTTTATAATTTAATATCCGCTATCCGAATTGTAATTTGACACATTATACTATGATTATTTGTAAATATAGAGCAAAATTTATTCCGCTGTAATTATTTTTGATCTGCAATATCACATGCTTCCTAAGTTCAGATTAAAAACAAAAGATGACAAGTGCTAGTCCAGCAAGTAAAAAAAATATCTTTTAAATAATTAAAAAAGAATCTAAACCATAGAGTGGGTCGGCATCGGCAACGTGATCGCGAGGCAGCGATCGACCAACCGCCACTTATCGCGCTGTCAGCCGCAGCCGTCGATTCAACGGCGCGATATTGTTTATGGAACGTGTTGAATGGCCTCCGCCTAATTGCGATGCCATAGGGAACATGTTCGAGACGATAAACGTTGTTTGTTAAGGCTAAGAATATTCTTTTTATACGTCGTTATTAACGCTTAATCAACGCCAATTAATTATTTACAAAAATACATTTGTTTATACGTACACACACTTTATCACTTTAGTTAAATTAGTGTCAGTAAGTCTGAGAATATATGCAGATACATAGAGTTTTTCATTCCCCGTCCCCTGCCAACGCTACGCTCTCACTTATGCAACATAAATTTGTTTCGTTACTCTCATTTTTATTCATTCTCACAACACCGAAGCATACCTTTCTCAATTCTAGTCACAACATCCACTTTTAAACCACACTTTTCCTTTATAATGCTATTTGTAATCCTTCAACGTCACGGCTTTTCCTGCCAAACCCAGCTCTCACTTACATATATTAAAGTGGGGACTAGTACAGTATTGTGTTTTGCCAGATGAGCCTTCATACTGACTCAGCTGACTCCTCACTACTGTACCTACAGCTCTATTCATTTTATTTCCCACGATCACTCGTCGTTCAAAATCTTAACATGTCTGCCATCTCTACTAAACATATATCCTAAATACACAAACTCTTCCACCTGTTCCACTTCTTTATCATTAACATACATATCAATTGCCGTCTCTTATTACTTTGTTACCTTTCAAACTCTACCTTCGTTGTGTCTCCATTCATCTTCATACCTTCCAATGAATCATTCATCAAATTCAGCATATATTGTATAGTATAGACGAATCCATGATTTTAAAAAAGACAAAATTCGTTGGTAGTTAGTCGTTGTATTAACAATAAAATTAGTATTTAGATCCCGAAAGCAATGGAAGAATGAGTGGTACGGGTGTGTTGAACGGGTTGGTGTTGGATGCGGTCGGGGGTAGGCAGTGGGCGGCTACAGGCACTCCATCACGCTGGCGTCGTTCGCAGGCCGCCACGTGGCCCGCCGCGTGCCGCTTGCGTGGGACATCGGAATTTTGAAAACCGTCTTTGAAATGCTGAATATACTCATTACAATATATTTTACGCAAATAAAATTTGCTTTTCTATCTTCGCACGTTTAATTTATTTATTTAATATTCACGCCCGGTTTCTGAAAGGCAACGGAGAAATTAGCTACGTAAATTCGATTTGACATGATATTTAGCTTGACAAACCTTTCAGAAACCGGATGTTAGAATGCCCTAATAGTTAATAGTAAGTATATAATTATAATCAGATGAAACATTTGAAGTCGCTTTATGGATATGATGGCCATCCAGTTAAGGAATATTTTCAGAATATAAATAAAACGCACAGAACGGATGGCAGATGGGGCTAAGAAGTCTTGGAATGGCGACCACGTACAGGTCGATAAAAATATTTTTTGGGGTATTGCCTAATTTAATCCCTTACGAAATGCTTTACTTAAAATTTAGCTACTTGATAAATAATGTCAAACATCTGAACGCATTCACGAGCTCTCAGAAGAGAAATTAAAGTAAAATGTCAAACTTGACGTCTAATTTGGGAGAGAAGCGAACTATAATCCGAAATAAGTATTGCTAAAACGAAACTGATTAGGAAAATCCAGATTAAAAGCGTTACGAAATGGAACGATTCCCGAAAACAGTTCATATTTGGAACTTTTAATTGGTTTTCTACATTTAGAACAAATTGATTGCGACTGAGTATTTCTGACGTATTACGATGTAACCCTGAAACAAAAAGCGAACCAACTTTTTCTATAACTGATTACGCCAAGTTATAAAACTTCACGTAACCCGATTGTGTTAATTCGAAAGCATACAAATGTCGATAATGGAAATTTTTCCAAGTAAAATTAGCAACAGTTTTATTTATAAAAGAGAATTATTATGATGTCTTCACTTTTCCGACATGGTTTATATAATGCTTTATTCATACCTAAACTTCAATGGGAACAAACATTTGGGAGGTCTTTTTATATAAATAGGCACAGTGAATCGATATTGAATGTGGATAATCGATATTTGTGCTCGATTGTACAATCACAATGGGACTGGTGACTCACATTGTTAAGTACAACAAACAGGTGTGGTATGACTAAAATTGAGGCATAAACTTCACCGGAAAAAAAGTTCTTTGATATGTTTATCAACCCTTTGTATATCGGGGGCGGTCTTTTGAGAATCGAACAATCAGCGGTTTTTCAATGGGTTTTACGATGATTATCGTTAAAGGGCTTGAGGTTACTGACAGGTGAGATGTCAACCGTATGAATGCTACGAGCTTGAGCTTCAATATAATAATAGTTTGTGTATTTTTAAGCAAGGTGACCCGATAAGATATGTAGTTGGCGTTCGTTAGTTTCCTTTACAAGCAAAGGTAGAGGTTTGTTGTGTCAAATGATGCGGTTCAGGGTAAAATATTTATTTGAAAAACAACAAATACAAATTATTCTTTTCTCATTAATAGTCGATAACAATGTACTTGATATTGTTCCATCAACATTCATTTATTTCAGACTAACAAACATATTTTTTTTAGGAAATGATACTCGCAATTTACATAAAATATATAAATTGTTCTTGTGTTGTTATATTAAAAAACAACATCCGAACTTTTTCATTGAATAAGAAATAGTTGACGAGATCTTAACAGCGAGCATAACGCCGCAGTTAACTAAAATAGGATCGAGAAAATCTCACACTACTTCAGTATTAAAACAAGTGGGGCCTACAAAAGCGATACTCTAAAAAATGCAGTGGAAAATACATTGCGAAGTTCCCGTTGAAAGTGAGGTAACGCACGGAGCGTTGCAACTAACCAACCGTAGAGCTAAGGAAGCGGTACAAGTAACTAATCGGAGCGGGTTTGAGTTTTCTTACACTGTGTAGCTATGTACACAATGTTTTTTTCACTTAGTCGTGTCTTCCTAAAATGTATACCTGTCACTCTTTTCGACATAATGATTCTTACCTTTAAGTACTATCCCCCTATAGAGAGATATAAATTATGAAAAGTTATTATAAAATTGTTTGGGGTTTCTGATTGTAAAACTATTATTAAAGTAGTAATGTAAATATGTTTATTAATTTATTATATTATACATCAGAAATGTCCAGTCTGGTGGTGTAAACTTAGCTTCGCTTGGAAATTTACATAAAGAAATCGCTGTCAGCTAGTCGCTTGTCACTTAGCACAAGTCTTCAGTACGAGCTGAATAGCTAGTGTCGGCAAGGCGAGCGCCTACCGCTGCATATTTATGAAGCGCCTCAAACACTATAAATAGTTGATACGAGCCACGGCCTCGGCGGGTAATGGAGTAAATACAACGGACTATGTGATTTGTACTGCATGTTGAACGCGTCTGAACATGTACCTATGCGTTATTGCCTTGTAATCACATCGTTCCTCGACACAATAGCTTGAAAACTACACATAGCTTATTGCACTCGATCGAACTCACCATTAAATGTAATTTACGTAATAAAAGTTAAATTATTCAGTTAATAGATATTATGTAAAAGATACCATAGCACACAAAGTGTAGGTCAGTGACGTATCCAGGACTGGGATTACAAGAAGACTTGATCTTCATTTGGGGGGGAGGTGGTTTAGAATTCTGGTACATCGGAGGGTTGGGGGGTTAAGGGGCTTCATCTGGATCCGTCAATGGTGTGTGTGTTAAAGTCTAAACTAAATTATAATAAAACTTTACTCTTTAAAATGTGTGTCTATAAACTTTTTACAAATGAACATTAAACAAAAATCGTACATATCGTAAATATCATATATTTAAATTTAAATACAAAATGATTATTTACATCTCGAAGATTAAATAAATAGCCTGGTAATAATGTTTACGCAGAGCCGTGTTAATGCTAAGCCAATCCGCTGTTTTAGACGTTTAATAAAGCCCAGTAAACCGTGGAGCCGACCCGCCAAGCCCACGTCGTCGACGCCTGTACGGACCGATATAGCTTAGATAAACGTGCACATAACTATGCAAACTACTTCTCCGAGCACTTTCTCATAACAAAACAGCGTATACACCTAATCGCTATAAACCACTTTATACTCTAACATAAAAGCAAAGAGTACAAATTTGTTCGAATTAAAATCTCGCATATGCATCAAGTGACGCATGGCTCTGTACGGTCCACCATTAGCTAGGTACATATCTGTAAATGTGGTGGGAACGCGAGTTGAATACGGGAAGGGCGTAATAGCGAGCCTAAAAAATTAAAGCCGCCGACAATACTTAGAATGCTAAGTAAAGATTTGTCCGGGTTGCGACGCTCTTCGCAACTTGATTTCGACTTAGTCGTGTCGACTACGAACTATATATTTTTTTGTAATTCTAACGTGGGACATTTTCTGACTCTTGCTTTTATTCATCATCAGTCACGCTTTATATCCGGATTGAGTCGCATGATATATTCTCTCAAAAAAAAAAATCGAATTAAAGTAACTAAACGGACATATATATTGTTTTTTTGAAGCAATTCGTTTCGTACTCCTTAATCAAATTATTCTGGTTCTGCTTATAATTTGTAATAAAGCAAACTCCTGATTGTAAATGTCTATAACATATACCATGAGGTTTAGTGGCGTGTAAAGTTACTGGTAGTTCAAAGTTCTGTTATCACTAGAGGAAGTATAAATCGTATTTGTATCTCATGTTCTTTGCACGGTGCATGTAGAGGTTAACTGTGCACATATTTGTTAGTACGTACAATTAACTAAACAAAGAATACTTAACGTTTCTTGTTTAGTTTGAATACGCTTTGACGTACTTTGAAGCAACAAAATGCGTTATCATGTTTACAAAAAGACCAATTTTCGTGGATGCTCAGTCGGATCATTTTAGTACAGACAGCGCTGCGGAAAGGCGTATATAGTCCAATACCCGCGCGCCGAGCAAATTCGATTACCAACCTCATGCCTACAGCGCTTACCATTCCATTTTAACTACGGAAAATGTTAGAAACTATGGGATTTAAGGTTCAATGGAAAGCTGGCGAGTGTGAATTTTCGCAGGTAGGTGCGGGTTGGAAACTGGACAGTGGTCGAGCGTGCTAATCTGCGTGGAGTGTCGCGTGTGATTGGACATACGGCGATGTCCAATTTTCCGGTAGCGACGGTCCGCATTAGACGGTTAGGCAACGAGCGCCGCTCGGTAGCTGACCAACATATTTGCACACCTGAATACATCGTACGTTTTGTACAGTTTAATAAAATAGAAAGGTAATATACCTTTATTTCGTATTGGTAGGTCGCGTAGACAAGTTTTACTTAGTCACACATCTTATAATTATTCTTGTCTTACCAAGTGTTTGAAAATGTTGACAAATTCTTTCACGCTCCTATGACCATTATATGTACAAAGACAATATTGATTGCAATGTAATCAGAAATAAAGATAATTTATCAATCAATTTCTCATTAGAACTTATAACAGAACTTAATTTTATTAAACCGAGATAGTAAACACTTCTTATAGCCTCTAGTAAGCCCTTTGTACTGAGAACAATTCATTGCACATTTTGTTTTTTTTTTATGTAAGTAACAAGTCCCGTCACCTCAAGACTAGATGGTTCTGTCCTAAACGTCTATCAACTGCCCAAAACGAAAAATTAATACAAAATAATTAGCGAAATATTTTAAGTTACTTTGTCTTAATTCATCCTCAGTAAGCATAATGCAGTTTGATATAAGATGAAAAAATATGAACACGCATCGCAATAGTGACGACTTTGATAAAGCAAATGAAGTACTAAATGTAGCGTGTAATAAATACACAAAACATCTTAACGTCAATTTGTATTCGCAAACAAATCTGTAAGGGCAAACATCAGTGCAGCGCTGCATCCCGACTCCTAATAATTGTTTACCGTGGGCGGGCGGGCCACCCGTTCGGCTAGTTACCGGTTAATGCAATATTAATGCAATTCATTAAACGTACAATTGAAGCGCGCGCCCTCTCCCTCGCCTCTATTGTTGTGCCGCACGATTTTATTTTATTACTTCGATAAACCATTTCGATCAAATTCTAAAATTACGCAAACATTTTTCTGTTGAATTTGATCACTTCATCTCCAATTATAACAGTTTAAAATTTGACTATAAACACAACGACGAAATAACAAGAGTATAATATTTTTCAATACAAAGACACGAAATGGAAATTTGAGATTTGAAATAGAATTTTAATTTAAAATTACTATAAATTATTTAGAAAGATTACGCTCTAATTAAAAAAAAATATTGCAAGGAAAAGAAGCGTGGTATATGCTAGTGACCCGCCCCGGCTTCGCCCGTGTAGTATTATGTTGATTCGATTGCCGCCAAACTTCGAGGACACAGCAATACCCGAAATCGGTCTAGCCGTTTCGGAAACTATAGGGAACACACATAGACTATCTCCTTTTATGTATATAGATTAAATAAAATGTGTGTAGTAATCGTTTTAAAATATTACTTTGCTTGCATTAAATTAACCGAAATTAGGACGGTTCGAATCGAGTATTATTTTGCAGTAGACGATGTTACATCGCTGATTTGACTGGTAAGTGTATTGGTAACAGTTCATCCACCTCGAAACTAACAACTTGTGAGGTGTGTGATACACTTGAGAGGAACGATCGACTATTTTATGACTATATTTCTACCACTATCACTAGCATCCCGCCTCAGCTTCGATAGACAGATAGACAAATAAAATATAGCTGTGGTAATACGCCAATGGAAGAGCTTTCTATTGGTAAGAGAACTTTTAAAATCGGTTTAGTAATTTTTGTCTTTACCCGGATAAAACAAACACTCAAATCTTTTCTCTTTATAATATTAGTAGCTATATATTAATAAAAATCGATCTAATACTCGTCATTTTTATATATCCCTATGAATCTATAATGGATTCATGAGGTTTCACAGGGTATGGTTTATTAAATCATATCAGAAAAAGTAATGCTTGTATGAATTTTTCTGTGTATTGTATTGGGTAAAGTCTCAACTTTTTCACCATTAGTAAGCTATATTAAGCTACACATCATAGTCTATATTGTATGTATCATATATGTACATACATACATGTAAGATTTAAATGTACCCAGGCACCAAAAGTTAGTTTGGTATAAAATGATAATGTGCTTTTATTTCAACACCGACTTCAACGTATGTATGTAAAGGTCTACTTATATGTATATTGTGACTTAACAAGTATTTATCTTAATGTGATTTATACAAACTCATTGTGTCACATTTAGGACGAAAGAAATTAATCTCGACCCAATAGGGAGCACCTCGGGGACGCTATTACGCCATCAAAGTAAAAATACATGAAGCGAAGGAAAAGAAACCAAACATATGCCGGGGTAAATATTTGGACTGCCGACTGCGTCCCCCCCTCCGTAGGTACCTCGCCCCTCTGTTACGTCACATTGTTCTCGCGATCGATTAGCCGGTGTGACATCGCAACGGCAATTCATAAGGGTAGCAGAATTCTAAACGTTTCCAAAGCTACACGTAACTTATTTGTTTCTGATTACGACATCTTTTGCTTCTATTTCAATACTGCTTTGTTACAACTTCTGACATTTTTTGACTTCTGTTATGGTGTATGTAACAATAACTCAATCTTTCGTGATTGTTACTTAAAGATTTCTACATCTTTGCAAAACAAAGTTATCTGAGTATTTTTAATTTGAACATTATAAATAAATCTTAGCGATGTAAAAGTTTCAATGCAGTCAAATAAAAATTACGAAGGATTATATCTGTTAAAAGACTTCTAATTGTACTGCTCCTATGTGCTGCTCTGTATGATTTTAACGTTGTTTTATATATTTTTGTAGGTATATATTGTATATGATGATACTCGACCGTGCGAAATTAAATATAAAATCGGAGCAAACCGTGAGAACCACTCGCGGCCAGCGTCGAAATCAGAAAAATGATTTCAACAAAAAATATACTCCAATCGTCAGCCTCGGGGTACATAATAGTGGTTGAACTAACCTGTCAGCCCCATGTTAAGTGGTTGAGACGGAATCTCAGTGCCTTTGTTCGTACAACCAGTAGCGTGTTTTGTAGGTAAACGTTTGTTTTGGCACACCTTTATATTTATTGACACAATCCGAGAATAATATTGAAGTGTTTTGGCAAAAGTTTCCAACAGAAGGTTTATGATTCCTATAAAAACAACTTACCTTACTGAGTTATTTATTAAATAAAATTAAATCCGTAATAATAAATAAAATTTTAGTAGCCAAGCTCCAAAAAATGCAATGAGTTTAATGTCGCGTCACGCAGCGGGAAAGGTATCTGGCCCACTACTTTCAGTGTGTTTCGTTTACCCGCGTATATTTTAAATATTCCCGGGTATATCCCGGCAGGCAGAAATAACACCACCTCACAATATTTCAATACACTTTCTCGGTAGTTTTGCGTTTCATTAGAATAGAAAGGTCCCCCTTGTATCTTTCTACACGATTCTTCTACTTGTTGAGGAGGTATTTAGATATACTAGATCCAACTAATACAATAAATAATAGAACCAAATAACACACAAAAATATCATGTTATTTTTGAAAATATTTTAAGATCCTTGATGGTTTCATTACTTGTAAGCAAAGCCTAAAATAATAAATAACATAACAGGTAATTATTATAAATCGACATCTGTACAAAAAATAATAACGAATTTCAAAGTCGTAGAGATACGACGTCTATTGCAGTGCTACCTCGTATCTGAGGTTCAAATAATAAACCTCACAATACAACTAAATAACCCCATAAAGTATATGCATTACTATTCCAGTAATGCATAAAGTAGGGTTTTTATCCGAGACAAAAGTAAAATGTAAACGGTATCAAACAGAGGAGGATTCGCGGTGGCACGAGCCGCAAAGGGCGTTAATTCAGCGGAGACACCCAAACAAACGCTTTGTGAGATTCACCTGTTGGTTGGCTCAATAGGTCAATGTTACAGCACACAAGGAGTTTAGCGAAACAGACTTTTGTGGTGGTTGAATGGCACGCAGAGCCGGGCGCGCCGGCATTGTGAGCGCGGACAAAGGAACATATATGCGCGATTGAAACGTTAGGATGCGACTTGCGGATTGAAATTGAGAGTGCCGCCGGCTCGTACTACGATGCTGGATCGATTGTAATCGAAGCACAGACGTCTTAAAGCTTTTTTATATATACTTTTGTTTTCTATTGATTTATAATATATACTAATTGTTTGTGTTATGACTGAAGTAAACGTGTTATAATAAGTAAGTTTGAAGACACATTCTTTTTTTAATCCACATGTTTTTCACACAGAGCTATGAGATTAGACCAACGTTCATGATAGGCAGTCAGGAATTTCATCCAGGATCCACAAAAAGCAGGCAATTTTATTCCAGAAGAAGAGAGAGTTTGTATAGTCAATTGTGAGAAGAGAAAAGTTCTCGTAGACTATAAAATCAGTAATCGCCCCATCCAACCTATCTTCACAAATTTTTACCTTTGTAACTTTTGTTAACATTAGTAAAACCTGTCTAAACCAAAGTATTATACTAAATCGTATGATTATTTCCTATATCGTAACTTATTAATTTTAAAAACTCGAAAACATAATTAAATATAGAACTCTTCGCTATTATTTTCCCGTAATCAATACATGTACGCGTAGCGTAACAACATAAATTCCCCACAGACGTGCATTACCTATTAATTAATCGCTCCACGCTAATTATACAATACAAGTGCCCACACCAATGGTCAATAACACAATGGCCTGTCGATGTACTATTACCTATGTCCAAAATATTATGTCCCGGCGTAACATTAGCTGTTTTGATCGCACGACGCTCTCTGTATTGCACGTACGTTATTTTGAGCGCACGTAGGTATTCAAGACATTGATCTTGGTGCACAATGCTTTGTCCTGGTCAGTGACTGGTGAATGGCCGATCTCAATGGAAACTCGCATGTATACAACAAACTGTATTTCTGTGACAAAATTACCTCCTGCTTTGTGAATATTCAGATGCAATTCGAGAGTTTTATATGCGAAAGTTTCTGAGTGTTTCGAATAACTTGTTGTTTATTACTTTTGTATGATGGGGTATTTTATATTATTTCTTTTCGTCATTAAACTAAAAAGCAAACTTAAATATTTTATGACAAGACTTTATTATCTCTGCTATTTCTGAATACCCTAAATGATAAAATGTACCTTTACATATAAATTATTTCACCTACTAATCAAAATAATTTTATCAATGGGACTTTAAAGATTCACTAAGGCAAATATAAGTGTCTCCAAATTTTGGTTTATTTGATGTATAAAAACATACATTTATAAATTTATTTGCAGCCCTAATTAGTCCGTTAGAGAAATGATTTCGCCGATATTGTATCCAGCGCACGTCAATAAGCTTTCAGTTGAGTACAATTTTTGAGTCTTACTTGACACCTTTCGTTGTGTTTTAGTAGCACTCTATCTTTACAAATTTAACTTATTTATGTCATTCTTGTGTACAAGCTGTTTAAATTGTATCATAATCCGTTTAGTACATCCATCCACCCCACAAACTTTTATAATATTAATTCTTATTAATATTATAAAGTAATAAAAATAACTGCGCAATTAAAAAGCAAATAATGTAAGCGGGATATATGTTGTAGTTTATTTGTACAGTTCACTATTAGCAGCATCATTGCACCCCAGGGGCTCGTCAACAGCTAGTCACTTTAATTTATATCCAGAGTCGTCGGGCTATATTCATATTCGCTGGGTTTTCCGGGCGCGGGCGGCTTCCCGAGATGGCGCGGAATCTCCTCGACAGTTTCGACGTTTGTACCTGCCTATTGTGTAAACTTTCATCACGATTAATGTATCTTGATACTTTATTAAGTATCATTATTTATTCGAATACGAATTTAATTTTTACCTTTCGCTTGATCCAAATACGTATAGAATATGGTTCAAGTTTGTACTCAACGGATATTTTTCATGAATTCTCTGTAACAGTTCAATAGTGTTCACAAAGGTCGTCAACCTTTCCAACGTTGATTTACAATTGCCTTTTGGCAAAAATATAATTACTTCTATTGAATTATTAATTTTCTGTTGTAAGAAAAATAAAAGAAAGTCATCTCATATTTATGACCCTACTCTCTCTTGGTAGGTTGAAATTGTGAAGGTTATACACATATATGTCTGTTATACACATATATATCTGTTTTACACATATTTAAAAGCAATATTGAGACGTAATCTACTCGCTTTGTAATGTGCCTTTTTAGAAGCTTGATTCATATTTTAGTTTCATTGCTCTTATTTCAAAGCCTATGTGAAATACGTTCCAATAAACTCTTAAGCATCGAGCATCATAGAGAGACTAAAATTTACAAAAAAATATTGATATTCGAATTTTACTAATTTGAAAGCTTTCCGTACAGAACACAGAAATGCGCACACAATAAAGAAAATAGCTGAAAATTATAAAACATTGTGAATGGTTGAAATTCGAGTACGAAGATGTCTCGGTCACGGTATCTGCACTCCGCTCGCCCTCAGTTCGGTTGCAGCGAAAAATACCCGCATCCGTCGCGGGCTAAACGGGTAATGTCGCTCGTTATTATCATAATAACGTGCTCCACATTGTATTGCCGAAAATTTCCAACGAAAACCAGCAATTTTACGCATGCGGCGCTTTTTCTACCGCACAGGAACAAACCCCCACCTGGTATTGTTAATGATGTTCAAAGTTTTTAATAAACGAAGTGAAAAACTATGTCTTGTCCCACTTTTGTGTTATGTTCGCAGTTATGAATAGGCTTGCTTTTCGTTTCGTAATATTTCAATGAGACAACAAGCTTGTATACAGTGGACTGAAGTTAGTTTTACGAACTGTTATTGTGTTGTGCATTTTTAAAAATGTTTGATACCCATATATAACATACTACTATTGAGAGATCTTTATACACCTCCGTAGATAAAAATACAACTTTTGTATGGTTTTAAAGCTTTTAATACTTAATCAACCCACTATCTATTTAAATGAAAACATAAGCTTAAACATGCCACCATCTACCAGTTGTCGTGGCCGGCACGGTAAACCGGAAGACAAAGGTGAACCTACTCGACAGGCTGGAGATACTCTTGAGCGACCCAAAACGGACATGGACTCGTCCATGTTGAAGGAGCCCAAGTGTCCAAAATATTGAGTATCACCGAAGACAGGAAAAAGACAGAAAAAGAAGACAAACAGGAATTTCTGTGTGTTTGCACACTAGCTAAAGGTGGTGAAGGGAGATTCATACTTGGAGATCCGAGAGAGAGAGTTGTTCTTATAAAATCATAGTGACGCGTTAGTCGATACAAGTAGAACATAATTCGCATTCGCAATCCGCTAGGCTGGATGTATGCAGGCATTTTCTTGCATAAATGAAAAGGGGTACGCATTGAAATACATAGTTTAATTTATATAACAATGTTACCTAAGATGTTTGATTATAATGGTTAACGTTAATGGTTAACAATTGGGGTAACCTAGTAAACAACATATGAACGACTGAGAAATCACCTTGGTAAAGTTGAAGTATGTTTTTAAAATATGTCATTATACTATTATATACTTTGTATATTATACATTTATTTTTATAATTTTAGGTGGTTTATAGATGTATATTTTATTTAATATTTATCAAAATTGATGATTGGCACGTATGTAAAAATTTTACGGACGATTCGCCCGTGCCAATGAACTTCAAAGTAGGTATCAAATTAACACACATTGAACACAATGAAACCCCGACGTGTCGGCTCGGAGGTCCATCAAACAACTGAGCGCGATCAAAGTATTCAGCCGGATTAAGAATAATTAGTCAATTTGTCATTTTAATGTCACATGCCATCACGTACCACAGTCGAGCCACGAAGTAAAGAAATAAAAATGCATACATTTTTAATCCAAGTTAAGTGTATCGTAAAAACTACAAGTCGGCATAACTCATGCGTCTTTGCCTTTGTGCGTTTTAAAAAATAAAAAAGGATGGATTTAAAAAAAGAACATTAGTTTGCGCGACGGATCAGTCATCCGCGTGTCTTGGCGAACAACACGTCTCGACACATTGAACGAGTACTTTACCGCATTTATTTACGTCTCGACGCTACGGACTAATGACGATTGCATTCTGATCCTTAAACCCTTGAAGCCTGTCTTTTAGATTTGTTAACGACATTACCATGAAAGAGGCTTGTAATATTGCCGCAAACAAAAATAATATAATTCATAGATTATTTAGGTTTATTTTCAACATTTGAGAATGCTTTCATCATTGTAGTTATGACGTATAGATAAATGTACAATTCATCGAACATTAATTTGCTATAACCTTAATTTCTAAATATTAATATTTCAACGTGTTTTATTAATTTTAAAATAATTTCATTACACTCTAATACGATATATGGATATTTTACGAGGCAAATTTACAACACGCAAGCGTGTAGCTTTAAATTAAATACTTAAAATTAACGACCATCTAGGTAATTCCTTTAAATCATCACCTCTTTTTTACGTAAACATCTCAAGTTAAAAGCCATCAGGCAGCCACCCACGGGCGGCGGTCGTCAGTCAGCCATTCGTCGGACTCCTCATGATTAATACCGACTCTCAACTCATTAGCTGAAGGGCTTAGGAACGCCGTCCCGGGGCACTTAATCACTCGAACAAAGCACTGCCTACTCGCGAGGAGCCGAAAGCATCATTCTTCGTCAGGAATGTGTTTATACGGTACATGTGAAAGAATTTTAGCGATTTTTTTTAAATTTAAAAAGCTTTATTTTTAAATATCTAAACGGACTTAAACAATATAAGATATAGAAGTAAGTATATTATAACTTTAATAGCAACATGATACGTTGACATACACATATTGTGATCTGTGGTGTGTGTATATAGGATTAACATTTTAGCCAAAATTATTTTCAAAGTCCTCTAGTTAAATATGATTAAGTTAAAATCGAATATTTAATGAATGTATATGACTTGATAAAAAATTCAAAATCTCTCCAAGGCTTATGAACATAACGTTTTCATTTGTTCTAGTGTTATTACCGAATCATTATTGATATAATAAACATTTTAAGGGAAACTTAACGAAATGAATTTGTGCATCAAACACAACATATCTTTGCTCAAATTAATTACTCTCAGTAAATTAATAATTAAAGTAATATAAACTAATATAAGAGTAGACAGACAGGAACCGCTGACCGCTTTTCACCTAGTTTATTTCTTATATTTTTTTCTTAATGAAATTTATTTGTTTACTATTTGACACATATATAATTTATACATAATATATAATTTTCAAATAATTGTCTACATTGACATATAGAGAGAGAGTTACGTAATATCAAAGATCTAATTTCATAATATTACCATACTGTACTTAGTAACATTATTAACTACTTGAATTTTTCCACACCAGACTTTGTCATTGTTAGTTCCATATGATATTGAACCTTAAAAACCCGAAAAACCCGTTGGTGATTTCGACTGGCTGTCGAATACGGAGTTAACGCATAACCAAGGGGAAAAGAATGGAAGAGAACAGTTTAGATGCGCCTTTTTATGCTAGAAGTGACAAAGCATCTTTGTATAGTGATCACAATAACATAAACCACCATACAAGCCATATGAGAAGGTGTATTGCTGATCCAAGAGTGGATAAAAAGGAAATTGGGAAAAGAAATGCCAAGAAAAGTTTTAGGTCATTAAGAAATAAAATACGTAGTAAGATATTATTAGTTTAAGTCTTATTTAAGTGGCCTTTTACACCACGTCAAACACGACAGTCTTCTTCTTCTTTCAGTGCTCCACTACTGGAGGTTGGCCGTCAGCTCAGCGAACTTATTCCTATTTTGGGACAAGCGAAATAATTCTTCCACGTTGGCAATACTAGTCCACTCCCTGACACACACACACACCTGACCCACAGCGATATTGATTTCTAACTAAATTAAAGAACTTATTGTATAAATGACAAAATTAAGTATCAAATCCAATACAAACACGCACTATTTGATATTGTAATAGAATTACAAACATGACGACAAACTAGGATTTGACACGTGAGATTTGAAATTCCTAGTGAACTAACACGTCCGCGAGCGCAACAACATAGCCTTGTTTAATTACCATAATTAATTAGATCCCGCGGCGCAGACGTGAGACGCGAGCAGAATGGAGGATTGATGCGTGTAACGTATCGACGCCATTAGCCGCCGAGGTGACGAGTATCGTATAGTATATTTTTAAAAGCCTGTCATTAGCAGGAAGTGAGTTTTTTTGTGTCCATCGGCCGGGTTCGCCGCTATCATACCGCGCGCGATCAATCATCCTAACGTATACATATCTACTCGAAAGTCACGGCGCGTTCGTTTTCGGGTTTTGTTCTTGAACCGTTACGAATCGTCTGTACGGTTGGCAACACTTTCATTCCCACATCCCCCGTTCGGATATGCACGGCGAAGCTTTAATTTTGATGATCGAAAAAGCTACGTAGTGATTTTCGATTCCTATTTAGGTTACGTTCGAATGGATTTTTTTTTAATTCTCCGATAGCAATATACGTTGATAGGTTTTAAATTGAAAATATTTATTTGTTGCGTTGAACGTGTAAAATAAATATTTTAATTGAAAATGAGTATTATAAAGTGTTTCTGAACAACAGATACCGAACAGAATTAAAATTATTGTTTTCGTAAAAATAGTTTAATTTCAATGTACTATTGGCATAAATATAAGAAATGTTTAGTGCTTGTGCTTTCTTTGCCTTTTCAATTAAAAAATACATAATTCTGAAAACAAAAAGCAATGTACGTTAAAAATCATTTTTAACATTACGCTACGACTACGTGACGAGAAGCGAGAAAGGTGTGCCAGGATCGCGCCAAATGGAAATCCATAATCTCTGCCTACCCCTCTGGGTTACGGGCGTGAGCGTATATTTATTTATTTCTTTTATGTGGTTTTATATCAGGCAGGCCGCCGGCCGTAAAAACTGTAGCCAAAACCTATACAGTATGGACTGCAATCATACTGTGTCGACACCACATGCACTCATGTGGTGGAAAAGGGCAGTGAGATGATGATGACGATGACTACGACTACTATATTATATAAAATTAACTCTGCAATTTTCACCAGCAAACTATTCTAACAGTTTTTCGAAATTTTAGTCTAAAATTTACCGTGTTTCTATGTTTTTAAACAAATAAAATAAAAATAATTATTATGTACGATTAAGATCATTCCTTGTTCACCGTGTTTTTATTAACTGCATTAGACATACGCACTCCAGCATCGGTAGCACCGGCAACGGCAATCAATAGGCAATTAGCGACCGCGGGCGGCGGCCGGCGAGTGTTCTTGAGGGCGCGCGTGCCGCCCACGCCCTACGCACCACGCACCACGCACTAATTGTCTACCTCACTTTTATCGCTTATTACAACATTTCGCCTCATCTTACGCACACATTATGCATATTCCTTCCAAGGTAAAGAGTGGGAGTGAGAGAGAGAATTGTTTTATCGAAAAAAAAATGAAATTAAATCAATGATACGGCAATTTATAAAAAAATGATCTATTTTATCGTTACGATTGTGATATAACATACGTGTGGTATCAGCTTGGTTTATTTATTGATTTAGTCGTTCAGTTTTAGTCATTAGCTTTTGTTTAAATTACTAATAATTAGTAAATGTTAGCTATCTTGTATTTTGGTGTGCCTAGTTATATATTTTATTTCAGTTCCACACATTAATTTTACTATCGGAATATACACGAAATGTAGGCCTGAATAAAGGATTTGGGAGAATTTTCATTAAACGTAATAAATAATAACACAAAGAACTTAAGGTCAGTAATAATTATACATCTTTATATAAGCGGCACATCGACCCTAGCCAATTTTAATATTTATAATAGCTTTTAAGTCTAACAAATACATAGATTAATGAAAATGAGGAGTAATGGAAAAGAAAAAGCAGTCCGTCAGCTAAATGATTAATCGCGCGAAGAATAATGGTGGCGAGGTGACGCGAGTCATGTTCAAGGCACCGACTGACACCGAGCCTTCATAACAAAACTAGTACGCTTAGCTAGTAGTAAGTATTATAGTGAAAGCTGCCGCAGCCCATCTCTTTGATCTTTGAAATGTATCGAGTTATTTTATATTTTTTCAATTAAATCACAAACACGTAGACAAAAAGTGACATTCCTCTAACATAACATCGACTCCATTCATCGTTCTGTCGTCCTAGTGTTGAAGAACAATTTTCGCAGCTCAATTCTTTGATCTATTAATTTCCTTGCCCGTAATTATTAATACGTGCGACTCGGTTGTTAAATGGGTTAACATTAAGAACCTCCCAAATCATCAGAGTTTTTGTGTGTGTTATCTGCAACAGCATCTTTTTATATTCAAGGATCCCACGTCGTTTAATCCTATATTTTGTTTTCCTTCAAGTATTTACAAATATGAGGCAGTAAATGACCCCTCATTGCTGCGAATTCACCGTCGATTAACCGTGGAATGTATTTATTTAGGGTTCCGGCGACGTCTGTCGTGGGCCTTAATGTGTCCAGTGAAAAATGACCAGTGACTGGAAATATGCACATACGTGATTTATGTTGCTCATTCGCATGATTTAGAATGACTCCTGATTGCGAATAGAATTCGAAATTGACAGTTGTTTTTTACTTTCTTGTTCACATTATAACAATAAAATATTGATGACATACTGTGATAAAATATGAACAACTCTAAATTGTTCTTTGTTCATTAGAATACTTAATAAGGTAAAAATGTACGACTTTGGTAACCATAGGTGGTACCATGGTGGTGGTTTAGGGCTCTCGGTGTATAACGAAAAGATTAGTCTCCGTCGCACTTAAAACCTTATCAGAAAAGACAGATCATAAGTAATTTAAGTTGTTAGAAGCATGATTATTAACTTTTTGTTTCTTTTAGAAACTTACTTTGATATGACATTTAATTTGACTGGTGTTTGTGGAATAAAAAATTTCAATCTTTCAGAAACCGGACGTTAGTATCCTGTGGAATCAGAGTCGTGAGAGTTCAATTGTTGAATCTTAATCTTGGTTGAAATAAAGTTTTTCCAAAATCTACCTTCTATATCAGTGATGATAGTTAATGCTATTACTGTTAAAGTGAAATGATTTCAATTAAGATTACTAGTTTTGTTGGTAGATTAATTCGATCTTTATATTCTTCGAGGCGGATTTGTCTGTCCTTATGGCTGTCTGCAGGACGCATTGCGTCGCGTTAGAGATGAGGGCGGTCCGCAGGGCGTTCCGGAAGCGTATTACTCGCCAGTGGTGGCCGGAAATCGGCAATATATTGCAAACGCCACCGGCCGTCGCCAGCCCGCCCCGGCCGCCGCGTAAATAACATCTTCGATAAGGAACTCCACTTTATGTCTTCTGGACCTCATAAATATCCTAGTTTTATTAGAATACAGCGAAAACAAGTTACGTTATTTTTATAATCAACGCAAGTAGGATATTATCATCGATTATCTAACAATAGTTAAAACCTATTTTTTATAAAACACAAGAAAAGCACAGTTGTTGCACGTGTTAATCATCTTTTAAATCCGAGGATTTCGAAAGTATTTTCGACCAGTGTGCATACAAAGGTATCCTTCCTTGGCTTAAAAAGACTGAAGAAGTTCACAGCCACTTTTCAATTTAAAAAAAATGGTATATTTGCGTAAATCACACATGTTATTTGTACGATACAAATTAATTAATTGATTAATAATAAAAAGAATTAAATTTTTAACAAAAATAGAATAAATAGAGATTAACAATCTGCCTAATGTGATTATTTCGAATTACACTTGGTAAAGGATCCGTGTAGAGATGATGGTATTTTTTTACTTTTTTTATTATTAAACAGAATTTTTTTTTAATATGCGCCAATAGCGAAGAACGCAGGTAAACTTTCAAATTATATTCAAAAAATTTAAAATTGATTAGACGTAATGTGAGTTCTATGTGATTATTTTATTATTGGTGGAAAAAATTCGATCTCTTAGATATTTTCTCCTTCTTACTTCTATGTTTTAGTTGCATGGACGTTCAAAGTCAATTGACCCCATCGATCAGATGTCCAGATCTAAACTACAATGTGTACTATGTTGTAACTTGTACGGTATCATTAGGCGGGGCCAGCGATGGACCGCGACATTTATTTTACGGCATCCGGCTATAAAAGTGATCCACTGCCTGCATTCTGCAGCGTTGGCCGTTGCCCGGCGCCATCGGATATACTATTATACTAGATGTGCCAAATATTACTCTCCATTTATAAAATAAGTAAATAGTGAAAATTGAAATTTCCTTATGTTAGAATATATTAAAATAAAACAACAATTATTTATAAAGATCTAGTCATGTTCAACATTGTCGAGGCTTATCAAAAAATAAAGAATGTGCAATTTTGCAGTCATCAATTGTTTTACATATTTTTTCACTAAAATAAAAATAGGTCCAAAAGTATTTATTTCACTACTGTTATTATAAATTACTTACATATAAGCCTACTTAATAAAATAATCAAATGATTTAAGGGATAATCAGTAGAAAAGATTTTGAAATAAGATCACAAAATGTTTAGTAATGCGTAAATATATTTTCGATCTATCAATATATAAAATAATTTATTTGCATGTAGGTTGGTAAGTTAAAAAAACAATACAACTAATATAACCCCAATGCTCTTGATAAGAATTTTTTGTTGAGAATTCTATTTACTGTTACTTGAATGAATCATCTCATCTCTGATCTCAAATATTTCCCTATATATCTAAATAGTCTAAAAATGATCATGCCGTAAGTATTTTTTTCATTCTTGTGTCTCTTCAAGGAATATATATCCTGGGCATTAGTACGTAGTTCGTGTCCCCACGGAAGTGATAAAGCTTTTTGGCTAAAAAAGCATTTGGGTGGTGATGGTGCGGAAGCAGAGTGGAAATTTCTCACTATGGTGGAGATAATCTTGAGATGGTCGGCTTATGAATACCTACGGTGGGTTTTGTCCCGCCGAGTGGAACGATAACTTTTTATAACCCAATAAAGTACTGACCGGAGCTCTGACGTCGACTCGTAAAAATTGAAACAAACTTTATGAAATAATTGATTTTTATTTTTTTGTTAATTCGCCAACATCAAAACGTAAACTCGTTGTGACAAACCTGAAAATAAATGAACTATATTTTGTACTAAATAAGTAATAAAATCTAAAACCACTCCATCTTTTGCATATTAAATAATACTTAACTGCATTGCCTGGATTTAAGACTTTGATCATTTTCCCTTTATTCAAAAACTACGATGTATATCGCGTATTTGGGCTTGTCGAATGACTATGAATTTAGTACGTTCAAATGCAATTCCTAAAAATTTCTGCTCTCATATATTCGAAGGGGCTGGCATCTATGTCTATTCTGCATAGGACAAAAAGGAATAAAAATATCTATTCTGATCTCTAGACCTATATAATATGTCTGTAATTGAAGCAAACAATAATAAATTAGATGAAATAAGATTTAAGCCTTATTGAAATATAATAACATTATAAGACAGAAACGTCGTCATTGACACCATATATATCGTATCAAAAATAAAAATGTTTACAAACTTGCTACATTTTCTTTAATAGTTACTTAAACTATTAATTGTTCTAAAAATAAAATGTAGTATTGTTAGAGAAATGTGTGAACAATCTTATATAATTACTGTGAAATGAATCACATAATGAATTATGTACACTTAACACGATTATATACTTAATGCTTACATAACTTCAAATAGTAGATAAGTTAACAGTTAAAACTGAACGTCACGGTTCATTGGCGGCCTCCGGTATGGTCAATTGTATCAATATCCTATTTCCTGTTCATCTGATTAATTTTCTTTCTACGCCGATGTACATTTGTCAATGTGCTTTTTGGTGGCAGAGTGGCTTTTAATTCGTCAATTGATTTTAATGTTGTCGATCGCCCTTGAGCTAGTTTATTTCAATCAAGTGATCTTGATGCGATCAAACGAATTGCTGGACTAAATTGAATGTCAATTTCAGTTATATTTTCTTTCTGATTATAATACATATAGACATTATAAATATATAACTTGTTTAGAATTGTTGGGTATTCACGTTATCTAACGAGACCTGATAATTACTAAATTAAAAAAAAATCTTTCACCGAACGAGTTTATATTTGTTCTGGCCATATTATAAACCGTCAGCAAATTGTGCACTGAACGAATCATTGACAATTTCACGTGTTATTTCGGTTTATAGCTGTTGATTTGAAATCGTCAAATTGTGAGCTGATATTTTGCTTGCGTAACTTTAAAGTTTAAGTTAGAATGGGATATAATTTAGATTAGGTTCGTTCGACGATTAAGTTCGACGTCAAATTGTCGATGATTCGTTCATTTCATAATTCGTAGACACTTTATAATATGCCTAGTCCGAATATAAACTGACGAAGTTCACAATCGATCGGTAACATATCTACACTGCCTTTTATTTTTCACTGCATAAGAATTGATTGATAGTTCTATGTTTATTTTGGCAACTAATTTCACACATCCGGCCATGTTATTATTTTTGATTTAATATAATCAAAAGCATATATGCAGTAGTTGCTGCAAATAAACTCAAAATTAAATAACCTGGTATCTATTAATTTGGAAAGCGTGTATTTCAAATATTTCATTCTACATTTCTCTATTCAAATAATATTTGAGAGAAAAGTTGTGATCTATCTACAATTGATTTATATTAAATCATTTTGCTTACAGTATTTCTATTATGGATATGTTTTATGATTACTAGTAATTATTTGGAAATTCACTTACATCCAGTTATATCCTGTAATATGCATCCGTTATATCTGAAAATACAAGACATTTATGTTAATTTAATGTTCAGATGATATCCTTAAGGGATGATTCATTAGAAAATCTTACTGATAAAGAATGTCAATCTAGGGAAATTAACTAACCACGAAAAAGAAGAGTGTGGCCGTTTTCATTGTAAATAATAAGTAGTAATTATATACGTATATATAATTCTGATATACATATGTATATCAGAAATATATAAAATATAAATATATGTACGTGGCACAACTGACGTAAACTATGTCTGCTGCCCTAAAGATGTGTCATGACTAATTTAATTTATTTGATTCCAATGTTCTTTTATAAATCAGAACACCACCAATCCTGATGTTTCGATGACTTAATGAAGAGGGATGGACTAATTTATCTGAAAATCGGGATGCTAAGTCGACACATCACCATACAAGTTTAACGATATTAAATCACTTTACTGCAATCAATATATCTGAATAGTACAAATAAGAAGCAATTAACCTGTTCATGAATTAAAAATAAATAATAGAGTTCAGAAGCAACAGGGTTCAATTAGAAAATGATTTTGTCCGGGAGTCCATTCACCCCACTTTCCCTGCAATTAGTTGCGCTCGGAACAATGTGCAGTGATTTTTAAATGATCAACCCCAGCGCCATCTGGCGTGCTCACTCAAAGCACAACTACTAAGTAATATTGATAATTGTTCCCCAATAGGTTATTGCTATAAAACGGGCCTAGTTTTGTTTGTAAATCATATGTTAGATATTAATTTTAATAACTAACATTGGTTTAATCACGGATTTTCCATCTAGATTGCATAAATAATTCTAGAGCAGATAAACAATGGGATTAGATTTGCATCACTAAAACCACTTACATATCATTGTTATTATATATACGTTTTATGATTCTACTGTTAGGTATATTTTAATAAATTACAATTCACTGTTTAGTTTAATGAGTATACCTTTCTTGAATAATCAACTTAAAAAAATCTGTTGTAAAAGTATTTAGTAATAATATACTTTTAACAATATTTAACGTTGATAAGTATTTATTACCAATTTACCTATGTAATCTTTCGGTAAATTATTAATATCATTCAGTTAATTCATGTTTAGACTTAACACATACTAGACTAAAAAGTGTATATTTAGTATTACTAAATGAATAAAAGTCAATGGAGTGAGGAAGGTAAATTCTCTAAGTAATAACTTTATTTCATATTTAAGAAAGTATAAAATATGTTAAAGTAGTAACATCGAGAGACGTCTGATCGGCTGTATTAATAACCATTGTTGTGTAAAACAATAATTCGACATCTTTATCCTAATTGACTTATCTTATGTATCCTTGACTATAAAAAGAAAAAAAGAAAAGACGATGCACCTGGATGTGTTATTGTACATAATTTCACAAAAAGTAATTAATTTGCGTTATTATGCGTCCTATCCTTATTACTTTAACGTCCGGTTTCTCGAAGGTTTGTCAAAAAGATGACCATCATACTTCTATCAACTCAAATAACATGTGATCGGATATCTAGATAATAATTCCGTTGATCAGCTTTTCAGACACTGGACGTAAGTTTATTTTAAAAGATTGGTAACAACTGACACAATTTATATTACATACAGTCATGATACAACGTAATTTTCATTAAAATGCTACAGATCATTATCCAGCTGTAGCTTTTGTTTTATGTTAATTAAATTGTCCCGCTTCAGATTTATCGATTGTTAATTTCACTTACATTAAAAATAAGAACCGAACAGCCGAAAGGTCGGGCTTAAATTTTCAATTAAGATAATTATCGAGTCTAGGCACGCGGCAACGGCATTCAAAACGGAATGATTTAAAACAATTTTCATCGCAGCTAATGCCGATCCATAATTAAAATTTCCAACAGAATAATATTAAAGGCACTCAGCTTAATTTGCCAGCATTACGTACGCTCCGCCGTTTATTGGTGTTGAGAAATTAATATTTCGCGCCGATATCAAAAGTTCACGCTCAACTAGCCACCCCGGGGGTGGGCAATAACTACAGGGCGGACGAATTGTCGCAGGTGAGCGCCAAATGCGCTTATATTATTATTTTTTCACCTTCTATTACCGAGATCAAACGTCGTCGTGGCGACACCGCCCGCGGGGTGCTTCGGGAGTGTAGGGAGGGAGAGGGGGGGAGGGCGAGAGAGATTATCGCGAATTATTCACGTGCCATAAAGCGCAAATTACATGAGCAGCACGTGCCGTGACGTCTGCAATATTGCGAGGATCCTCCCGCGGGCCTTCCGTCAGAAACAATCTCCCGCTGGAAGTCGATAAATAAATTCGAAGCGTACGGCCTACTTCATTTCAATTCACCACCATTTAAATGTGTTGAATTAATTCTTGATTAAAGCTAAGTAGCTTAAGGTTTTCACACTATTTAAAAATAACACGATATCATTATCGTTTAATTATCCAAATTGTACTAAGTTAACATTTGAACTTTGACTGCAACTAGACTTTGTAAGATGTCATAACATTGCACTAATATTTTTGATATCGCTTTAGAAATAACAGTTCGATCAATTTCCGCAACACTTAAAAGACATCATACCTTTACATTAGACACCAGCGACATTGAGTGCGGTATGTTTTCCGCAAAACGATTAATTCGACATCAATAAACAAATAGCGTTATTGGGGGCTCGAATGGCGTGAGTGTGGGCGTCTATTCGAGCACCTATTAAATTCTGAATGCGAGGTTAATCCGCAATTACCGCCTAGTTATCGCCGGAAGACGGCGGAGATAGTTAGGGCCCGGAAAATATTCCGTTCACTAATTATTCCGCGTAATTAAACGCGAGCATTATCGCGCAGCCGCCGCCACCTGCCGGCATTGTGCGAACTTGATTTACTGCAGTCCCGTCGCGATTCCGCTGCGATTCCAAAACGGATCCCCGGCTCTTTTTGCACCAATTAATTATCGGATTATACCTATATTACATTTTAATCGATGCGTGTACAAGCGTTTGTACGAATAAAATCTATTGTTGAGAGCATTTGCAAGCTAAAACAATCGATTTATTTTAAATCAAAATACATAACATACTATTTATACTTTTAAATCAAAATAAATAATTAACGAGATCATATACGCATTAGCTATGTCATATTATGTATCAGCTGAATATCCATTTGTCATAAGATGACCAGTTCATGGATATTTGGATAAATGAAAAAGATTCATTAAGCTTTAATCATTTCAAAATACAATTACACTTAAACGTCACCATCTTACGAAACAATATGCCCACAGGTAGATTTTTTCGTTATATTTTCCAAATGGGAAAGAACAAACGAAACGAAAAAAAAACATCTGCAAGAAGCTCGGTTGAATGAAAAGAAATAATACAACAATATGGGCCTCAGTTAATAGGGAAGTCCCAGGGTCCACTCTTATAACGGAGGCACGCCGGTCTCTAATTTGCTCTCCGCGTATTTCCTCTCCTTCGTCGCCTCCCCGGCGGAGATGGCATCCCACACCTCTCCAAATGAAAAGCGCTACGGTAACATAACGTTTGCTCATTTTAATGTAATTAAGGTAATTACGTCTTACTTTTACAGTTACATGTTTCGTATTAACAAAGATAATTATAGAATTATTGAGATGTAATTAATATAAGTCCACAGATGACAAAGGTTTATAGAATATAAATAATGAAAACTGTAAATACAATCATTGGCTCCTTAAATACAGGTCAACCTATTTAAGAAGCCAAATCAATAATGAAGTTGATATGTGACACCCCTACGAGTGTTTGTACTCAGTCAGGGTTTGATTTCTTACAGATTTCAAATTCTTCGTCTAAGTAAGATCTCAATTTCAAAGATTTATGCAAATATATATTTATATACATCTGATATAAATCTGTCTCATTCGCGACCTAAAAAGATCGGAATTCGTATTGAATTAAAGCTTTAATTGTGAATACAAATATAATTAACTTTATCAGTGTATAATGATACTTACTTGAGGTTTACAACTAAATTACAAAAGTAAATACATGGTATTTACTAGTTATTATTTACAAGTTAGTAACTCTATAAAAGTATAGTTTACATTGTTACTAATAGCTTATTAGTTATTCGATATAAGCATATAAGGTGTAGGTATTTATAAGGTCATTAGTAATTACGGAGGGCTGCGGCGGACGCGTTGCTAAATATTTTCTCGAGGCGCCGCCGCCCGCAGTAATTAAAAGCACGGAGCTCCGCTAGAGGGCTGTCCCAGCTCAGATCGAATATTATTGTTCACATACTTATTTGTATGATTAATTTCTTTGTATATTAATCTTATATTTCCGGGTGTTGATTTAAAGAGTTTTATCGACGGGACGCTTATATATTTTGAATTCTAAGCTTAAATTTTAGTTTGGTCGACATGATTTAGTTTGCTTAGAAATAATACTTTTTTTTAAAAAAAGGCATTTACTCAGTTACATTATAGGGATTATTAAAAGAGCGTAAATTACGCCGTAAAGTCAATGCGAGAAAGAAGATTAAAAGATAATGTTTTTTCTTAATTTGTGAATCAAGTATGTAGGACATATACTACATATCGGCAGCTAGCGACATTACGTCAGTGGAACCCAACATTTAAGGATAGTAATAAAAATACGTACGAGTATTTCCCGACTTTTTTTTTTGCTACTAGATTTCTCTATTTTACTGGTATTCTTTGAGTCTGTAATTGTGTTGTCTATCCGACCCGTTTCGTGTCAATTATAATACCAAGCCCTTGCTATCCTTGATTGCTTGTATTTTGAAACGAAATGCGTAAATTTTAAAGCATATTGCTTTAAGTCAACAGTAAAAAATTACTAACATGCCTTTAAATCGTTTTACAACGCTCGAATCGTATAATCCTTTACGTTTTTTTCTTTCAACGGAAAAAAAATTAATTTCACGCCGTGACGCAGATAGATGCTCATCGGCGTACAATACGCGAAACCAACGTAATCGCAGCGCAAACATTAATACCGAGAAGCATTTTGTTAATGAGGTAAAAAACAACGTCTGCGTCGAGTGGGACGTCATTACCGTGCGCGGCGGGCGCGGCAGCGGGAGCGGTAGCGGGCGAGGTAGCCGGCGAGTTAGCGGGCGCGACGTGACACAAAGCCGGCGCGCGACTTAATGACACCTCGTGAAAAGCCCGAGATGAGTCATTTTTTGAGAGGAAAAGGCGAACCAGGAGTGGCGCGCGGTTGTTTTACGTGCGCTGGTGGCGTTTTGTTCGAACTAACGAGGTCAATAGTAAAGCGCCGTTAACGGCTCGCAGCCC
>JWHW01031383.1:116606-174092 GCA_000931545.1 Papilio glaucus | reverse complement strand
ATTATTAGATACCTGACTAGTAATAACATCGTACCCGGGATTTTGAAATAGAAATTTCTTTAATGCGTCGTTAACCTAAGATATTTCTTGAAAACAGGCTGTTGTATATTGTTATTCAATGCAATAAATACATATATACCGATATCCTGGTAACGCAAATCCTTCTAATGTTATAAATGGGGAAGTTTGCAAGTATGGATGTTAGTTACTCTTTCACGCAAAAACTACTTAAAGGATTTTAATGAAAGTTTACAATAATTTAGCATAAAAATAACATATAGGCTATAACTTATAAAGATATTGTGTGAAATGTCCAAAATATAACGATAAGTGTCAAGTAATGGGGAAAAAATTCCGCCGTATGCGAGCTATTCTCATGTGTACTGCAAAAACCGTTAGAGTAACACGTATAAAATGTATGCTGCAAATGTTTACCTTCAATAGTCCTACCAAAAAGTCCAGGACAGCATATATCTATCTTTTATGTGTAAGCCATTATTGCCAAAATAGTGAACCATCTATCAATTATAATGTGGAACGAAGTATGTGGCAGCTAGTAAGTAAATAATAATAAAGAAAAGTGTTAGAATTTATAAATTACTTATTTGTATGTCAGCCGCATAGTTTTTGGTTTCTAGCATATATTAAAATATATTTTAAATAGTACCTACTAGTTATGCACAGTCAACAGGATGGATTTCAAAAAATATTTTTATCCAATCCGCATATCCAATTAAATTTTAAACGAAAAGAAAGAAAGAATTCATTTAACCTTCATAATGCCACGAGTACAGAATAAAAACAAATAGCTGTCGCGACCAACACAAGGAAAAATAAATCGATTCTGTCTCACTTCAATGAGCAGAGGAAGGGTTGTCTTTATACCTACTTACTCAATATACCACGCCTTAGATATCTACCACATCGCTTTTAAGAGAGATACAAGGAAAAGTTTAAAATATATATAATTTTAAATATACAAATGAAAAAATTGTATCAGCTTAACAGCAGATGATTAGCAACATGGTTCAGTTGATTTTTCTTATTTTGATTCTGTAGTATATCAATGGACAATACTCTGGGGTTTACTGTCATTTAAACTGAATATCCACGCCATGATTTATTCAATTCTATAATTTTCCCTCCCAATGCTCTTAAGCTGTGGTAGAAGGTAGGCCAGGATATAGGTCAGTATCGTGTATATTTGCATCAGTCGACTATCGATTAAAACTTATGTTTGATGTGGTCCCTAGACTGAGTAGTTCAAGCTGAACTTTTGTATTTAATTCGTTCAGGTTCCCCTTTACACACTAAACTAAGGAAAAGAAATATTGCAAGTCGAACACAAATGTATGGAATCATTAAACCATAAGAAATGTAAACAAATTGCTTGTAACTTACTCAACGGTAGTTTACATCAGTAATTGAAATATTACACTCATTCTAAATGCGCTAAGTGTTACGTACTTGATGGTACTTTATTCGCAAACGTAATAATAGTCTTTATTCGCTAAGAAACTGAGTGGTAATTAGGTTAAATAGCGCGGGCAGTCAGTGCGAACGGTAAATTCCTATTGTGGCGTTATCGGCGTCCCCCAGTCGCCGACCCGGCTCGCCCGGAATGTTACCGGCCAACTTTAATTCCCTTTTGCTAGGCGAATTTTTAATTCGATCTAGGCGTTACTGTGCGCTTTATTAATGTAACCAAGGCTACACACGAACATTCATGAACATGAACATGCAAATAAAAATATGTTATTGTCGTGTCATGCATTTCCATGGTCATAGAAAAATAAAACGTAAGATAGGTCATTAGGTTTTACTTTCCAATCCCTCGGGATTTTTTTGGGATAAAAGGTAAACTTAACTTTTTGTCGTTAAGGAATTAATAGGCAACGAACAAACAAACGCACATTCGCATTTATAATATTAAGTAAGGATGTTTATCGTATTAAGAGTGGTTATCAAATTAAGAGTACCAGTTACTGACACTATAAAAAAACACAGCGACACAAGGACTGCCGACAGAAGTGAAAACTCAAAACAGGAAAAGTGCGACAATAGTTTTGAATAAATAAATAATCAACAACTCGTGTATCTAATTGAATACAAGAAAAAAATGAAAAAAACATCGTCGAAACTGTTCCCAATTCAAATAAGAATGCTTCTGACGCATGTCGAGCATGTTGTTCACGTGATAGGTTAAGATTTCCCCCTACGAAATATCGTTTCATGCGACTAAAGCATTTCCACTTCACGTCGTACTTTTATCAATATGTATATTGTTCTCTTTACAAAGTGTCTGTGTGTCTTCACAAAATGATTTCGACTTGCCAAATGCCTATGGATTAAAGACGAAAATTCTTGCATGATAAAAGCGATACAGTAGGGAGCCACGTGTGGCAGTACACTCCATCGAGTCGCAATACGTACCCAATCAGGATTATACAAATCCCCCGCGGCCGAGCGGGCACGGGGAAATAATTACGATCGAGGAGAGTTAATCAAGTGCCGAGCATTGAGGAAAAACTCCCGAATTTTCCTCGCAAAATGTTACTCGCCGAGCAGTTCTAATGGATAATTTCTGACGTGATTACATTTCATTATTTGTTGTCTGTGTTAACAAATATAATGAGCTATTTAATTATTAATACGTAAACTTTCCTCTTGTTCTTGTCCTAATATCAACCGCAGTGTCTCAAGACGAAAGTCTACGACCAGTGTGTGTTGCCAACGATGTGTTACGGTACAGATACGTGGCTTCTCACTTCGAGCACCATTAGACGACTTAAGGTCACTCAAAGGGTGGGCAAGGCAATGCTTGGGATCTTTCTGTGAGATGCGAGATATGATCCTGGGTAGAATCAAGGTCGGGCATTGTCCGAAGAATTGATAACCTGAAATGGTAACGGGCCAAACACATTGATGGGATGGCGGATGGGGCCGAAAGGTCCTAGAGTAGCAGCCACGTAAAGGTCGACGCAGCGTCGGTGGGCCTCCCACAAGATGAACCGAAGATCTAGTCAAGGTTCCAGAAGCCCACTCCATGAGGGCGGCAACTCCTATTAATCGCCAGTCAGGGGACAGTTGCCTACGTTCAGCAGTGGAGGAATATTGGCGGAAACGAAAAATTATGTTTTCGCTTCATTTGACCTCCACCACAATAGGTTTATAAAATGCCAGACATTGTTTTCTTATAACAACTAAATATGTATACATAAATTTTAATAAACTAATAAAATTTGCTTCTAATAATTAAATAAATAATGTAAGCCTAAAGGCTAATGTTCATCGGAACGTGATGGAGCGTCACTCAACACATCAGTGCGCGCTATGACCGAGCCAATGCACCATTGCACACCCTTCCATGTGTCGCCTTTCTACATATCGGGTATGCGGGAATTGAAAATGAAATCATTTCTTCATCATATCCACTAGACAAAATCTATCAATAACTTGTACATTAATATTTTTATGCCAGAAGGATGAAAATAAGCAAGCGGATCTCCTGTTGTTAAGCGCGGACCGCTACCCATTAACATTGACTTCTATCAGAAGAGTTACAGATGCCTTACCAACCTTTATGTGAAAAGAGGACAGGAGAAGATAGGAGTAGATATGAAAAAAGATATGAAGGAGGAACGATTATGGGAAGACCTAAAGTCGAGCTCACAAAGACTCGTCAGATAAAACGCACAAGCTTACGATACGAGTATACTGTGTATATTTGACACCTACCTCGTAGTCTACATTGGCGAATAACTCATTAAATATAATTATATTATGTAGAAAATATACACTAAGCTTTTCCATATATCTACACATATTGAATTCACTACCCCACATATACTTTAGTGCTTTTTCTACTTAAATACAGAGAAAAAAACATCATGTAAAAATGTATTTAATTCATTATTGAGTTCAATCATTAATAATATACTAAGTTTAAAGGAAAAGGGCATATAATCTCATTCCAAATTCTTTTCAATGAAATCAAATTACAGACAAGGAGCGCGTATGTGCTTACAAAAGTTTACCTTTCGGAATCTTGAATCGACTACTTAGGTGAACACGATCCCCGTGAAAGCAGTTTTTAGGAGCTCACTTACCGAATGAATGCCTCGGCCTGCGCTGTCCCTGGCCGCCCATTCAAACTCCCCTGTATTTCTAACTTTACGAAATCTTATTTAAATTTATCAGGCGCAATAAGTGATTCTAAGCATTATCGTACAAGATGTATTATCTGTTATTGATCAGGACCTAGATTATATGTGACATAATATGTCCATTGTCATGCACACGTCAAATCAATCTCGAGTCCGTTACCCACATAAACTTGACACCTAGAATCGCCAACGTCGAGTTACACAAGATTTCAACCTAGTTTGGTTTTACGATTTAACTGTTTTGGCCCCAGATATATAATTATGATTTATCAATGTACATATTATGTTACATATATGTAATCTAGGTGATCAAATAACAGATTAGGGTATTAATTCCCTATGCCGGATTTTATACTATTCTTTGGAAGAAATCGTGTTAACTTGTCTTTGGGTCTTCAAACTTACATCTTAAATAAAACAAAAGACTGAATTTAGGATTCACAACTGCCGGGAATTTTGTTACTTCACATAATATATGGGCATCCGTGGTTAATATCTGCACTATTTACTAAAGAGTATACATACACCAGGAACGTGTTAAAAGTAAATTCATGATCACTTTTCTTAAGAAAACTAGCAATTATTTATTTTCTTTTCTTTAGCCGGTCATCTTCTATGTAAGAGCTAGCAGCGTGTCTGTTACTTTTACCGGAGATTACTGAATATTAGATGAACCGCTTACTTATTTCCCTCTTTCTTTCATTTCATTATTAAATCCTTAATAGCTTAACTTAACTCTAGCTTTTGTGATCTTTATGATACCATCTTTGATGTCCTGCCGTATGTACATCATTCGCATGCCACAAATAGAATTAGTATTAACAACACAGACACTTCGGCTTTTAACGGTCGTGCGTTTGTAATGTAAAGGCGCGTGCACACGGGGCGCGCTATCGCAGTTCTGGTTCATTAGGCGGGCGGCAGCGCGGCCGCTATCGCCGCGAGCCGCTCATTTTTCACGCTACGCGCTGTAGCTGGCCGCAATGCGAGCACCATCAACAATCTCGTCGTGCGTGCAACGATCTATCACTGCATATATTTTCAAACGTAAAAAACGTTTCGTTTGATATACATATATCACATGAAATTAGTCGCAGTTATATAATTATTATTATTTTGTTGAGAAGATATATGTATAAAGAAAGAGTAACATGACATATGTTGCAAAAGTGAGTGGCAGCGTTGGCAGGGCACGTGACGTTCCAAGAGACCGTATAGCGATACGATTATTCTAAAAAGAAAGAAGAAAGATCATAAAAAGGCGACATAAGGAGTAACCGTAGAAGAAACGAGAGAGGTGAGCCAGGATCGCACCAAATGGATATCCGTATCCGCCTACCCCACTGAGTTATAGGCGTGAGCGCATATTTATTTTTTGCTTATAAAATTAAAACGCAACTTAGAGCCACGATGTGGGAGCAACTACTACATGAGTATACCGACTCAGCTGTGTGTGTGTTTTATAAGGGGCCCTAATATATAAGTGATCACCAGCGCTTATAAACATTCGCAACATTATGGAGCCGCAGAGGCGTTTCCCGGCCTCTAAAGAAGGAGTACGCTCGCTTCTTGAAGGAGTACGCTCACTTCTTGAAGGAGTACGCTCGCTTCTTGAAGGAGTACGCTCGCTTCTTGAAGGAATACGCTCGCTTCTTGAAGGAGTACGCTCGCTTCTTGAAGGAGTACGCTCGCTTCTTGAAGGAGTACGCTCGCTTCTTGAAGGAATATGCTCGCTTCTTGAAGGAGTACGCTCGCTTCTTGAAGGACCCTTAATCGCATTGGTTTAGTATTACAACCTTACCCAATACCTGCCTGCAGCACTGTCCTGCTAATATTATAAATGGGAAAATTTGCATGGATCTTTGTTACTGTTTCACGCAAAAACAACTAAATGGAAACAAACTAAATATAATGAAATTTTATAACAATATAGCTTATACATCAGAATGCGAAATGCATAGGCTATAATTTATAAGAACATTGTGTGAATTCTCAAAAATATAACGATGTGTCAAGTATGGAGGAAATTCCCGCCATATGCGAGTTATTCTGGTCTCCGCTGCAAAAACCGTTAGAGTCACACGTATATGATGTATAATGGAAATGTTTACCTTAAATAGTCCTACAAAAAAGCCAAAAAATCTCTTATGTGTGGTTTATTATCGCCTAAATAGTGAACCACCTATTAATTATAGGGCGGAACGAAGTTTAGGCCAGCTAGTTTAGTCATATTTCTTCGTTTTGTCTAGCAATAAAGTGACTTAACCTTGACTCAATCTGTATTTAGTTGTGTTAACAACTCTAGTAATCTAATAACTCTAGTAGTAATTTACTAAATTGTCGACTCTTCATTGGAACATCACACTGTGGGCAATAATGAATCACAACAATGCACACCGTACCTGCACAGTAGGCACCTAGCAATTTAATTTTGACTACCCCCCGCCAATCGGGGACAATATTCAAATAAGGCTTCATCTATTAACGTACCCCATAGCGACATGTCCCATTATCTATCACTTCCATCTGTAAAGACCCTCCGCATCGCTACCCCTGGTAACCCATACCGCGTTGCACACGAAAATATTTTTAAGGCAATCAGTTGAAAACCCAGTTTCGTAATTAAAGAACATGGTTTGCAGTTTCTCTTTTGATACTATTTATTTAAAAGTTGTAATGTATGTATGTTTCTGACACGAATTATGCTATAAACATTGTTGTTAAATTTGCTGACCTTTAAGTATTTGTAATAAGTGGGAACAACTTTATACTAAGGTTACATTAGAAATTATTTCATGATAAAAGTAGAAAGAGTCGCATCAAACCTTGATCCTACTAGTTGACAACATGTGAAACTTTTCAAAGGCTTAGTTTATTTTGTGAGTGCTTGAGTGAGTGAGTGAGTGAGAGAGTGAGTAATGGCGATAGCAATATATAAATTTAAAGATATCACATAGACAAATGAAACTTTCAATATTTTTGTAGTATTTGGATGTACGACATATCCAAACGTAATATATTTTAATCGGCTAAATTAAATAGGTCCATGGTGTTGTCACCACTGCGCAATTGAATTGAAATCTCGGACCCCAATCTGCGGCGAGCTAGGCGGGTTGGTGGGGCCAGGGCGGCGGCACTGCAACCCCTTGGCACCCCGCTGGCCTTCTCAAACACATCACCGTATCAATCAGTGCTATGAATAAATATTTGCTTTGTGACAGTTCCAGCTTTTTTATTGAAGTGGCTTTCTATATTATGACGATTTCAATTTCTAAAATGTAAAAATATAGAATATATTTGGATTTTTGTTAAATATGATTATCACCTTATGGTATTAGGCACCAGAATCATAAATAGATGTAATGAAAATACAAAATTACCTTCGCAATGCGTTTGCGCACGACACCTTACGTTCTAATAATATTGCCATTAAGTACTTCAATGAACTCTACTTATATTAGTTAAGCTAAACATTAAAGGCTTGTAACATGTTTTATTTATATATATGCTTCTATTACATTATGTAGTGATTATATTCATGTGTAGTAGGTACCCATAGGGAATATTCTAATTGAAAAAACATAAGGCAAAATGTAAAAAATAGCACAGAAAAATAAAATTTCAGATTTTCAAGGTCATTTAATGTATATTTTAAAGATCATAGCTAACTCAGACAGATAAAACTGATATGAAACCAGGTTGAAATAATTTAGAAAGCAACATTTCAACTGTAAAGTGATAGTACTCCAAAAATGTCATCTATACTAGAAGACGGAATGGATATTTTTTCTTGTGAAAAAATACAAACAACCGCTTCAATAGTGTAACTGCTTCGGCTATATTGATTTTAGTTTTAATTTTTGTGAACGGGGGCTCCAGATCAGGTAGCGACTTGATTTGATGGATCGCACTTTGTGCCGATGGAAATAATATCGCACCAAGCACGGATCATTGGAGAGCGCAGGCTGCACTTAAGAGTATTTTCATCCGTAGTAAAATCGACAATGGAAAGCGATTTAAAATATTGCATCGAGCATTTGAAACGGGGTAAGACGCAAATTCGCGAAAGAAATAAAAGTTGGATTAAAAAAAATAACAAGTTGGTTGTCGATTTATTATTATTTTTTTTTGTAATTATTGAATATAATATTATTCATTCCAGTAGACAGTTAACAAAATAACTTACGCCTTGAACCAAGTTCACGGAACAAGGGTGAAGAAAGAAACAATAGCGCATCAACGCAACTTCACCCCTCCGCAGCAAGCCACAGGAGAATATCATAAATGTCGGCTTAAACACTCGTCCCCGCTGATGGTAAATAAAAATATAATAAAATAATAAATTCCATTCAACATATGGCGCGACGCGGAATTTCGGATTTGCGGACCACTAGGTTAAGAGGGCGACGGATTCAGAGACTAGTTGACAGATTTATGTGAGATAAATATCTTGTCTTTCATTTAATAATTAAAAAATAAATAAATAATAGAATTTGAATGAAGAGAACTTATACAATTTAAAAAGGCTATAAGCGAATAAAATAAATTTGCACTAACTTTAGTACCTAATAAGTTAATCGAAGATAATTTATGTAGTCTACAGAATGTACGACTGTGATGGTGAATATGGTAACGTAAGCACTAATATGTTACATTAAATATTGGCCACTGCATCACAATATACATCACTATATTCTGCCCATCTGATGGTGGCGTGTAAATGGACTTAGTTCACATATATACCTATACAATCAAGGTCTATAATAACACGTAGTATCAGATAGAATTGTTGGTAAGCACTTATTATAAAAATATTTTTTAAATGATGCAAATTTACCTACATCTCCTAACAGTGGTCTAAACATTATCTAAACATACCAACAGATCCGTCAACAAATCGAGTAGATCGTGCAGCAGTACTCGGTGTAATGCAGCTCCCCCGCGATGCATCGAGAGCTGTATCAAGATCGAGACTCGAGTAATAATCGAACCCTCGCAGCGCGGTGTCCCACACTCAATCTCGGAACTTGTACCTACAATGTACCTACATACGTTTGCCGAAACGCTTTACCGCTACACCACGAGAACTGTTCAAAAATGAACCTTATCATATTGTATTAGTGAGTAATAGATAAAACTGAAGCATGTTTGTGAGAATATTCTGAGTGATGGGGTGATTATCCCTAGAATTGCGGACTGTTATTGAATTTCTCAGCATTTTTGATTTGTCCTCGTCCTGTTCATTGCACAATAACTATTATTAAATATAATTCAAATAAAAGCTGTATAATGAAGATCAAAAAAAAATCTGATTTGAGTGATCAGTACCGCCTACCCTTCTCAGCCCATGCGTGATACTAAATAAGTTGCAGATACTGATTCATAAGTAAAAGGATAAGTTAACGTTACATAAGCATAATTTACACCTATTTAAAAAAAATAACACACTATTAAATCTAAGATTGAAAAGATTATAAAGACTAAGTCGTCACTTCAATTACTGCGACATGCGACTGAAATTAATTTTGTCATATCTCGATTTTACGATACAAGTAGTGGATTACGCGGCGATTTACTATCGTCGTATTATTTCAATCTCTTCAATGCTTCCGAACTTGGCAAAGATTAAGTCAAAATAGAAATGCAATCCGAGACTTAATTTATTCTTACATGGTTATGGCAAGTACAAACGCTCATCAAAACAAATGTCGTGAAGGTACGTTTCTTTTTATATGAGCCTAGCTAATAAGATTTATATTTATCTTATATTAAGATTTTACATTAATTTCTTAGGCTCGAACGAAACAAATCTACCTAAAACTATCTATCATGCATAAAGTAGGTATGCATTTGATGTTTTACTAGACATTAAAATTTTTGTTTTTCTAAAATTTCTTAGTGCCTCAAATTTACATCTCAAAATAATTCACACACTTTTCACACTGAAACATGACATAGTCTCCCGACAGCCCTGTAATTTTACGAGCTTCCGAACATACGACTTCCTTGCAAAGGAGCTGATTACGAAATTATAGCAATTTAAAATTCATTTGATAATAGAACGGAATATCACATCTGCAGAACACAGTCTTTGAAAATATTTTGGCACATTGGCACAGAAGCGATGATGTCGCGGTAATGGAGTGCCGGCGATGGCCGCGCGCCGCGTGCTACCGGCACGTGGCCTGCGCCCGCGCACGCGCCCGCACTCCCACCGATTATGTCTCACCAGTACGTGAGAATATTTATAAAATTCAAACTTATATTTAAAATGTTATTTTCAATAAATATTTTGAAAAATACATCTGGGGTGTAACAAAACTGAATGTCCTAAAAAAATCGACTTCCCCGATAATAATATCTGCGAGTATAGGCCCCGATTTGCATTTCACCTCCTATTTCTATTACGATTATTAACTCTTTTGTGAGGATTTGAAAAGCATCACGCCAATAAACCTAAGTACCTTTTACCCGCAGAATGCGTCTGAAACGATCCCGGCAAAAAGTAATATCTAGGTGTCAACTGCACGCGATAATCGCGGTGTAAAAAATTGGCAGCGCGGCGACAACCGCCGAGCGACGACCGACGCCAGAGAACTATTTCCACCCTTGCCTGTATCTCGTTTATCGGCCGATAGTATCTGAGTGAGACATCGCCGGTGACGTTTGAAATATGATCGGAGCGGTCCCGAGGGCGCGGGGGCGCGGGAGGCCACGTGCGGGGCATATTCAAATCAGAATCGCACGCGGCGGACCCCCGTGTTGGCTAAATACGCCGCCCGCGCCGCGCCCGGCCCACCCACTTACCGAGGGTCGGCCCTATGTAATCGAATTTGAAAATTATTCTAAAACACTGAATAATGTATTTGGAAGGGACGGCTCGCCGGAGGCGGCGCGCTCGCGTTGATTTTTAAAATAAATTAAACTTAATCAAGTGGGTTCGCGCACCTAAACGGATTAACTTGGCGCTGATTTGACTTTGCCACTGTTTGTACAGCGTGTGGGGTGACGGCTCAAAGCTGTTTCGAACAGTATCAGACATATCGTTCGGTACACACACGAAAATGAGTTTGTAATGCCGAAACCTGATTTAGGCCATGGATAACTAGTTATGTAAAGAATTGCTTATAATGCTTTAGATAACTAAAACTAACTACATAAAATTTTTGATGAGTCGTGTAATAATATCTCAAACATTTCTTAATGTTATTTGTTTCATTACTTTGTTTTCATTGTCGGGATACTAAATGTCGAAACCCTATTTTACCTTGATACTACACTTATGATAGAACCACTAAACTGACAAACTGCGTATCATTTATTTTACAATTAATACAACATTAAAAGAAACAAAAAAAAGTTTCAAACTGAAAAAAGTTTCAGAACGACAGTATGTAAATTAAACAGAAAATGAAACTCATCTTTTCAAATGAACTCATTGTTAAAACGTTTTTACTGTAATGCAAGAATTCAGCAATACTAACTTTTCATAGAAATAACATGATGTTGATGTGAGTACCCGAGAAGATATTTCGACAATAGTATAACATTTGTCCTTATTCTTAAAGCTATCGTTTTTTCTACCGATTTTATTTCATAATATATTAGAACAGTGACCACTCGAACTACGACTTACGAACTGCTAAAATCTGCAGTCTATCCCGAACAGATATAAAATCTACAGATTTAATTATTACAATTGCGAAACTTACTACTATGAGTGTTTGTTAAATTTTCATGTCTAAGTAGGTGTATGACTAAACCGAAATTATTGAATTTTAATTTGAACTGAACCTAGGGAGAGGTGAAAAACTACTATTTGTCCAAAAATATAACAAGTGAAGGAGGTGATATAGAGAATGAAAATTGATTATAGATTATAGGGCGCGAAGTAGAAGTATTCTGCGTTTCATATGATGAGTGGGGTGCTGAAGGCCTAATTTTAGCCCTCTTTCTCTGCCCATCGTTTCCCAATAAAGATAGGATGGGAAGGTGAAGAGGATTAGACGGGGACGGGCTGTATGGGAAAAAAGAATATCCCTTTTCCTCTATCCTCTGTCCATAAAAGGTAGGCAACGCATCTACCACTCATTTGCCTGCTGCGGATGCCTATGGTCTCTTAATATCGGAGGACCCGCTAGCTCCTTTGCCACCTTGTTCCATAAAAAAAGGAAGATGAAAGATGAAACATTGAAAAAGTTATTATTCTATACAGACGATGACGAATATTTGACAGAAACAACAGTAGTAAATAAGTATGTGAAACGTTAATGTTATATATATTACGTATAATGTTATAAAAGTGGTAACATTAGTTAATCTCGATATCATGACTGACTACGATTCAATAGCTTAGCCTACTAAACGACTCGGTGTATTTGGTAATACGAAAACTGTGTAGCAAACAAAGGCCCCTACGGTAATCGCCTAAATAAAAATTTATGAATCGCAAAAATTGCCCAAATTGAAATTTGAAAATTAAATATTGAGTAAGACAATATTAGTTCACTCGCTACATTAAGTTTTATTGCACCATGAATACATTTGGTTCAACGCGATTCGGCACGCAGGGCTGCGGCCCCGCCATTAGCGCCCGATATGAAATGAAAATTAAAATATATAAAAAACTGCGACGAGCACTCTCGACAGACCGCTAAGGGCAGCCCTAAAGATTTAACCCTAACGGCCTGCATGGAGTACTCATTGACACTAAATAATTTTTAATTTAATATATTTAATTAAACATAAAACTTATATTTATTATAATTAAAAAGCAACAAGGAGAGCGTTTATCACAGTTGTTATATTAAAACTTATAATTCTTTGCTTGGGGAATTATTATCTGAAGTCATATACCAACCATCTATCACGATCCGGCTACCGCATCACTTGGCTATTCTTCAACACAGCCAACAAAATCCTTTGCTATGTACTGGAACTCGCATGAACATGAGATACTTATGTAAAGCATCTATGAAGGATATAGGCATACCTAGATACATATGAAATAGTTTAATATCTGTCTATTTTTTATAATGAATAAACTAGCGTTTGACCACAATCCCACCTGATGTCAAGTAGTGATGTAGTCGAAAGATGCACTAGTTTAATAACAGCCTATTCACTTTTCTCTTGAAATTATCTTCTCTTCAAGTTTTTCAGGAACTCCAGGAAGGAACCTCAGGAACAATAACTATTGGCGAAAAGTGCAAATCTTTCCATTTCTATATGCTTAAGTGTATGTTATGTGTACATTGTATCATATTTTAAGCAATTTTACCTCTTAACATTTGAAGTATTTCGACGAATACTAGCACCATTAATTTTTTTTTAAATGTCTTATTGCTATTTAAGAAATAAATCTAGTAGTAATAGAGACTCCATTGCTCGCGTGGAAACTATCATGTAGCGGTGTACTGTAGGGGTGCTACTCGATGATTTGGTTTTTCGATTCGTTACGCCGTCAAACTACCCTCGTAAGCGTACCCTCGAATATGTTCCCTCGCCTTGAATATTATTTATACGTTTGTTAAGTGGAGTTGTACGGCGGCCGAGAGGATTATAGCCTCGGGAGCTCAGCACTTCAACAAACATCGGTTATGATTTTTAATATCGATAGCGGAATTTTAACGAATAGTGGCTTTATTGAATACCATCGAAATGCTACCGCGTGTTTGAAGATTCCCTTTGTAGGAGTCATAAGCAGATAAAAAACAAGGGATAAAATAATTACTAATAAAATTAATAAGTTATAATGCAGATGGGTACTTTTATGGAAAAGAACGACTCTTGAATAAATTAAATCAGCTAGCAAGTATTTTATTTTGTATGATAAATAGTTACGTTACGGCAAATCAAAGATTGTATAACTGCTTATGCTTAAAAACAATGTAAACATTATTTTAACCTGGCTTATTCTAAAGCAATATTAGTTTTCTAGGGCCGCATCTTTGTGGAAAATCTTAAAAATATGTCAAAGAAAACAGGCGTATACGGTCTACGAGCGAGCTGCAGTCGCCTACGTATGCAAGGCAAACATATTTTCTCTTGAGACTAGAACGGTGAGCAAACAGTGGCCAACAGGAGCGAAGGTTGGGCCGTGTTTACCGACGCTGCGTCGCCTACCCTCATATATTAAACATAGCCGAGACTACCTCACCTCGCCTTCTGCCGGCCCATGTATATCTACATATGTTATCACATCACCACAGTATCACTTCAATCGAATTCGCAAATTTTATCTCTCAATGTTTGTTCTAAATCACGTGAGATAAATTCTACCGCACACAGTAATGAATCCGTTTTTCAGCAGTTTTACATCGGCATAAAAATAAGGTCGCGGCAGTTAACACGTTTATCGGGCGCTCATTAAAGCGGAGGGCGATCTTGCTTCGGAGTCGTTAAGCGCGCAATAGTTCGCGAGATCCTCATAAAAAATATCTCGCAACCGAGTTTACGAGCGCCCTTTGTGAATGCATCATTAAATTTCCATCTAAATTTAAATTACGAACGGTACGATTCGACGCGCGCTCTTTCGCTCTCACGTGTTTCTGTTTTCCTAGTCGGTGGAAATGTTATAATTGCTGCACAGAGAAACGCAGCCGAGTCGAGAATTCGAAAAAAAGATGACGTCAGTCGGAATTATCTTCAGCGCAGCGCAATTGAAACGGCTTTGCGACGGGGCTTAGTGAAAAAGTTGGCGTTCGTTTTAATAATTCCCAGCTCCGGCGCCTCGTCAGAATGCCGTTGTCACTTCGCGGATTAAGCTACGACACGGTTGAGTTGGGATTTGAGAGTTATTTTAATTTGCATTTTTTCGTATGATTCCGAAAAAAACTGAATGTTATCAGCGCTGCGGAAAATGCGCAGTGTGTCTACCCCGTGCGGATCTTTACGACAGTTGTCCTCGAGGAGGGTTAACAACTTTGAAGGCGGTATGATGCCTTCGGAGGAAGCACATAAAGTCTCCAGGTGAGACGTCGGTAATGTTCGGTCACGCAATTTAGATAAGGGCATTTTTGTGTCCGTACTCTTCCTGAAGTAAATGCGACGAGTATTTAACTTACGTAGTTTTTCTGATGTCGTTCTTACCTCTTACGTAGACCTATTGCTTTATTGTCATTTGTGCCAATAAAGCAATCTGTCAATACATCATACTTACCATTAACTATGCTGTAAAAAATGACATAACAAGGAACTTGCGTGTGTCGTATGAATCCGTGCCTTTCTATAAAGTCTATAAAAGTTATAATAAAATAAAATCAGTAATTATTACTATGACTTCCGATAGCGAAAAATAATATAAAAAGTCTAAATTCCGATGAACAAATGAAAAACAACAAAAAATAACAAATGTTGTCTAACAAATAAGGTCATTCGATTAAGCGGAATGATTTGCGAATCACTTAAAAAATCCAAATGGCACCGTTTTTCGACTTCCCTCCCGACTTCTGGCGTTGGAATTGCGAATAAAGCCGAGTAAGAATAAATTGTGCGACTGGATAAAGCAATATTTGTTCATCTACCCCCGCATTACGGCGACGGCGGCCATTAGCGGGATGCAAATAACGTCTTGTCATTTTTACTTCTTTATTTTTCCTTTTCGCCTTGAAATCTGTGCTACTTGGCCCCCTCCCACGGACGTCCGATATGGAAACAAGATTAAGTGGAACATGTTTAAAAAATATTTTGTATTAAAGTGCCAGCTACTGTGTAATGTAAGTAAAAATAGAATAATGATTGTAATATACTGTCTCGACAATATTTTACAATTATAACTGTGTCCTCGAGTCGCAGTGGCTTTTTACACAGGCCCTCACTTTACTCTTTATAACCCACCTAATACGTGGATATTGTTGATAACCGATACATAACTTATGGATATTGTTTGCAATCTCAAATATTCAGCATAAGCTCGTTGATGAAAAAAAACAAATCGAGCATTGTATTATGTTTCACAAATGTCTCAATAACGTGACGTAATGACGCACTTCCAGGTCCTGTGTTATAAATGTTCTGGGATTCGATACTAAAGTTATATAAATAATTCATTTATACTTGATGTTAATGACTGATTTACGAACTGTAATCACCTTGCACAAGTACGCATAAGTCCAGTTCAAGTACTCTCTTGTCATATTGAGACGGCCAACTTCGATATTGTTCGAATTTTAATATTTTCTTGACAATTAAAGCTAAATACTGAATTCAAATTATTACTTCGCTAATTGCTAGAATGGCGTTAATGTCAACATATCCGAAATAAAATATCGTCGCAAATCTAACGACCTGATTGAATGGGCAATTCATCTCTTGCGCGGGGCGCGGGAGGGACCCCAGAGGGCTGGCGCAGCGAGCAGCGAGTGCGCACCGCACTCTCACGCAGCGTAGGCGTCGGCCATAACTCGCGCGCAACAAGCATGCACGCCACCGCTAACTACCGACATTCAAACACACAGGATGTGCCAAATTTAGTATACCGTATAGTATTTACTTCTTTTAACTCATCAGGGGTTAGCGAAAATAGCAATCATTATTACCTATTCACCAAGCTCATAAATCACGTACATCTCTGCTTAGCAAAAAATTTTAGTTGGTCGTTCAGTGATTTAAAATTTAACAACACTAGAAATGTCATAATTCTAGTGTTGTTAAGCTCACTAGAAATCGATGCTTCATCAGACCTCAGTTGATCATTTTCGTTAAAAGAACAACAATAATACTAGAGACTTGTCATTTAGTTTTTGCTGACAACGTTTTTTCATGTAAACTCAATTTCGTATATATTCTATCATTCATCATCTATTAACAATTTTATTGGAAATTACGTGAAGAAGCTCCTAACTAAAATGTAAATCATATCAGACTTCTCGATATATATAAAAGTATAAACAAAATTTTAAATAGGTCTATAACCATTCAGAAGCAAAAGCTAACAATATTAACATAAGCTACAATACAAAATAAAGAAAATATTTCATACAAAATGTACATCAACCTATATGTTTATACCCCGCAAATCCAAATCATAACTATATCCATCCAAGATAGGTACTTGCACGCCAACGGATCAGTCTTTATGGCCTATAAATGTGTAATTCACGCCACCTTAATCCGGCCCTGTTCATATAAATCTGGATTAGTCTTGCCCGCTGCGAGTACACGATACCTCGTGATTATGCCGTTAACAATCGCAATTGAAAAATAAAACATATCTAAGTGCAACCCTGTGGTTTCGGACGACATGTCCACTTGTCTTTTTTCGTGATAAAGGTGTGTACACAAAAACTAATATATTGTATGTTTAAATGATATTTTGCTGCACACAAACATTTTAAAGATCAAAGCGACGTCGTTCATCATTTTATGCAAAATAAATCTTGCAACAAGTTTACTTGTGCATACTATAAATTTATTAAATATTGCGAAATTTTCTTTCTTTTACTAACTTTAAGTAATTAAAATATATAAATATGCGCTCACCCTCGTAACCCAGACAGGTAGGCAGAGATCATGGATTTCCACTTGGCGCCATCCTGGCAACTCTCTCTCGCTTCTTCTACATCTACGCATGCATGCTCGTCGGTTATGGGTTCTCCTTTTATCGCCCTTTTTCCTGATATGATTCTGATATGATATGATAATCTGACAACCAACACTGCCACTCAATTTTGCAACACAAATTAGTTTCGTTGTACTCTCCTTCACCATGCCCGAACCGTGCTTTGCTACATGCACTAGCATGCTTTTCCTGCCAAACCCAGCTCTCACTTCCATACACTAAAGTGGGGAATCGTACAGCATTGTGGATTGCCAGACGAGCCTTAATAGGCACATTCAGACACCTCACTACTGTGTCTATTCATTTTATTTCCCGTATTGACACGTCGTTCAAAATCTTTAACATGCTAAACATCATACTACTAAACATACATCCCAAATACACGAAGTCTTCCATCTGTTCCACTTGTTTACCGTTAACATTTATTTCAATTACTGTCTTACTTTGTTATCTTTCAAACACCATTACGCTCGTCTTATCTACATTCATCTGCATACCTTTACCTTCTAATGAATCATTCACTACATTCAGCATAAGTTGTAAGTGATGCCGATGACGCAAACACGACGTGGTCATCGGCGTACAAGAAACATTTTACAACTAGCTCACAATTTTCGTTTTTCAAAGCTTTGCTTTGTTAATTTTACTTTAGCTAAGTTGCAAACCCGTGATTTGAAACTGGCCTAAGGCTGGCTTTAATCATTCTATACGTATTGTATTTTTTTACCTGAGTACTGTATCAAGTCCTTTCATTAGATAACCTACATTTGAATTTTACTAAATATAATTTAATTTTGACGTGGCGCACCAAAATAGTCAGCCGTCCGATCGTTAGAAGATTGCACCTTATTTATATTTCGTTGCTGTCACCTGCAGTGCCTTCGCACTATCTATTTCTAGTTCCTATGAAATACTTATAAATTTGAATAGTGATGTAAAGCAATACCAATATATTAAATTTACACTGCTGTACTATCCGACAACGTGCATAATACATAGCTGCTCAATCTCACCTTTCCCGGGTGGTAGGGCCTTGTTGACGCAGCCCATAAATTACATAAAACAAGCGCCAGATGCCGCGGGAGGAGAGACTCCCCCTCCCCCTCTAGCACCCGGTAATGGAGCATTAGCAGCACTAATGGCCAGGGACGCTGACGTCTACACATAAATTCGTGTCAAATTTAGGATGGGTGACGTCTAACCCACGTCACAGGTATGTGTTAAGCAAATTTCAATATCATTTCATGTTATAAACGTCGTTTATTGTATTTAGTACAGATTTCTTTTATTTGAAAGTTTGTTTAGAGAAATATCATTAAAAGTATTTATCGACGATCACTTCGAGATAACTACTGAATTAAACTGAAGGAAGAATTAAATTAAGTGAAATTTATATAGGCTACTAGCGGGCAGCATACGTTGTCTTTGGCCGGCCATTAGCGGGTTCAGCTATTTTGTGATTAATTCGTGATAAACCGCTTGATAGTCAATACTTAAAGGAAATTACTACCACCAGAGCCCGCAGAAGCAGTGGCCAGGTTACTATGGTTAATACAGGCGTAAAGTAATCATCAGTCTGATGCGTGAGGTGTCGCAGTATCTTTGACAGCTTCTTAATTTCGAAGGTCTAAGTTTCAACACTTCATGCGACAGTAATGGGTAATGTGCAAAGTGACAGAAGAATAATATAAATCAATAAAAAGGGATCCACATTTCGTGAGAAAACGACCCCCGCTGCACCGAGCACCCCTAAAACAAAGTTATTCCCGCTCGCTGGGGCACTAAAAATTCCTTATAATTGAATGAATCAATTCTATCGCCATTAAATCGAGTTACCGAGCATATTGGGTGAGCAAATTTATTTAGCTAGCTAATAACCCTCTGCACCGTTCGGCCGAAAATAATCCCTTATACCTTGGGAAGACGCACAATTGAGAATTCGCTTACAATTGGCATACGCGCATTACTATCGAAATGGGTGCACAGTAAAAATAATTTAAGTTTATATTTAAAACAATGCTTCTTAGATTGACATTATTATCATTCATGCATTAAAAGTCACTATAAAAGTTATAACGAATGTATTTCACCAATATTAATATGTTTTTTGTTCATGGCTATTTTGTAGCCATAAATAAAAAAAACACTCAAGTGTACCAGATGATACATATATAGATACAGTGTTCTCCCCTTGTAATCATTACTACATTAGAATATGATGATGGACCTAATATTAAAAGATAATATCTGAATCGGACTTGCAATTAAGTCGTTAGAGGTGGCTGAAAGACGCGTCACCTAATCACCATTTCTAAGTAGTCAACTCTAAGTTTTTTTAGAAACACAATATAGTTCCTTACCTCAAATATTTTGTTCTATTGAAAGAGTTAAAAAAATATTGTCCTTCATATTACATAGCGACACCTTGAAACGTGTTACATTTCGAGATCTGCATAGAACGTATACATTTCCCGTTAATTATTCGCGCAACACAAAAGCCTCCTTCAAAACACACCCAACTGAGAAGTTACGTTGACAACTTTACATTGAATTACTCCTGAAACTCGAATAAATATTTAATCGTAGCGAAGAAACCGTCACCGCCATGTTCCGAACATCCAACGGGGTGGAACTCGAAGAACAAACTTACCGGGCTACAACTAACGTAAATTATTAATACCTGACATAAATTTGCCATAACACTGCGAAGTTTGCGAGCGGTAGGCTGGTTCAAGACAGTTGTACAAACGACTTACAAATCGCGCAGCCGGATGCGACTACGTCTAATGGCGGCATAAAGCAGCGGGGCCCGCGATGCGACCCTTCCTTCCCTCGAGCACTTGATCTTATCAATTTGCAGGACACGATACTTGAGATAGCGAACGTCTCCAACAATCGGTATCGGGCAAGGCATCTCTTGTACTTTATCTACGACATCAGCATTATTAAATGTTGGAAATTGTGGAATATTCTTCTATTCAAAATTATTTTATATAAATGTACACAATAAGAATTTATTAATATAAATATATTTATTACCATTGCACTCAGTCAAGAAAGATAAATAATAAAACCACATTTTTCGAGAAAGAAAAAAGGATTATAACATTAAGTACAGATTTTCCGCCATTGAAGCGACATTTTAAGGTAACCGGGAAGCTTTATAACTATTTGGTGAAAACGTGTGAAGTACACCTGAGTAACAAAGAGAAAAGACTGAAGGCAGAAAATAAGAATATTGAGCCTTAGGTCACCTTATTTATTGAACAAATACAAACACAGAAATATATCTTCAGCTAAAGCTAATTTTTGTACCTAAATAGTTTTAAAAAAAATACATCACATTGTTTTCACAATATACTTCTATATTAGCACCTTTCCAACACACTTACTACAGAAATTAAATCTGGCTAAAAAAGTTAATAACACAATTGAAAAAAAAATAGATTGCGAACATTCTATGAAGGCTGATAACGCTACGAGCTCGACCATCGCAGCTTCCGCGTCGCTAGTCAAGTCACGTCGCCCCAGCGAGTGGTTCGAGCGTCCAATCACTTCGCTCTAAACTAATAAATCGGAAGGAAGCGCCGGCGCATACGGATGACAACTATGTCGGACTGCATATAAATTAAGGAAAAATCGTGACGTGTGTACAGTATGTAAATGTTTGCTCTAGTATCTGATCATATTTTTTTCCATCTGTAACTTAGAACAGCATGAATTGTTTACATATTTATTAAAGTCAAGAAGTTATAGAAATAAATCTAAAAAGGTGATAAATCTCAGTGATATAATAAGCAACGAAAGCAGTAGGCATACTCATCCTTTGTTGCCGACATAGCCTACGTGCCTACTCTAACAGCCTTCCTGCAAGGAAGGTACCTACTATAATGCAAATATAAAACACCGAACATAAGATTTCAAAGGAAAAAATAGACCAAAAATATGCCCGCTTAGCAATCGATTATGTTTATGAACCAAAAGAAAAGTAATGGAATTCGAAGAGGTGCCGTGTAATGTTTATAATGATCATCCATCCCTAACGTGACGTCAATTTATTACCGAGGAAAAATGAAAACTCGACACGTCCATTAAAAATAGTCACACATAGTCGCGTGACCCATAAAACGAGAGAGCTACGTGAAAAGAAATACAACCGGGGAAAACATAGTCGCCACCTCGTCGACGACGGCAACGGGACTCCAAAAAAGAAAACCAATTTGCCCGCGTGAAAAGCTTCGATCCAATCGCAACGCGCCGTATCCACTCATTTGATATTTTCACTCGCTGATAGAGAACAAATTACAAACTGTCGATTTACTCTCGGAAATATTAGAGCTATTTATTTTTCTGTCACCTGTCGATCGCTGCCGAGTACGCTTATGGAAATCGCTTAGTGGCTTGTGTTCGAAGTTTTTCTATTAACGCCTGCCATTGAATATCTTACAGTTAATGTATTTATGTTTGAAATTGACGGAAACATATAAAAATTTGTTTATCGAGCCGGATTTCATTTGCCGAACGTCTTGAAATTTTAATTAAAATTGAATGTTTCGCATAATTTATAATTTGCCAATTTATAAATAAGACTTAAATTACACTTATAAGACAATTTAATCAGTACCTATGAAATATGTTCTTCAGATATTTGTAGGCATTTATTACCAAACTTTATTTTGCCGGTAACATAGTTTAAAAATAAATAAATAATAAACAAATTTAAGCCCTTGTACCTTAACAATAAAATTGAATACGAGAAAAATTAATGATAAAAAGTTCGTCGAAACTGTTCCAAATTCAAATGACCATGTTGCTGACGCATGTTGCATATTATTCACACGAACCTGTAAGATTTTCCTATACCTCGTATATATATCGTCTAACACGGCTAAAGAAATTTTCATTTCAGAATTTGCCGATAAAAAGACATACAGACGAATTGATAACCTCTTCCTCCCTTTTGAAGTCGGCTAAAAAGTAGCCAATCTATGAAAAAGACATTGCGAGCTAAATCTTACTTCCTATCTCTTCGTAAATACAAAACATAAGTCAAACATCTACAAATACCTTTAGTTGTTTCTCCCCTTTGTCGGTAACATTTTGTAGTTACGGTAGTTTTAAAATAAACCGATGTAAAAGTATTGCGAGGGTTATAACTAACGTCAAGATCATCCTCATTATAATGTTCCAGCCTTCCCCCATTCCGTTTTGCACAAGAGCTCGTTGTTCTCTTCATGAATTGTTTTTCTTTTGCATGCCATAGAAAAATCATTTCGTGATCACTTATGTTTGTTCTTAATATATGCATTTGGCAACACGTGGGTTATTCACCAAACTGGCAATGTAGTTTATGGGTATTTCACCCTTCTAATTTAACTCAATGTCCTTTATATCAATGAGCCCTGCGGTTTCAGCCACCGTGCGATTTAATTTAACTGAAACCTAATATGACGGGTCATATATAAATCTGAACTTACCTCTTCTTTAAGCCTGTAGGAGATGAATATAGAAAAATCCTTTCTTAGTGCCCGAATAATAGAAATCTCTGTGCAAATTAGTCTCTAGGCACAGTAGGTTATTCGTTTATGTATCAGTCGGTCAGTTTCATCTTTAATATATGAATATATATAGATCACAGTACAAATAATTATTTGTAATCCTATCACTACTACAAGAAATTAAAATAAACTGCAAGTAATACTAAGCATGAAAAAAGAAAAACAAGTAATACTGATGTATTAAATTTTAAATAAAATGAATTTTATTATTACTAAATAACAATGACAGTGACATAAGTTATCAAAATAATCAAGTAATGAAAAAAAATCTTTAAACCACAATACCCATATGCAATTGGCGGCACTCGTAAATGTGTACAATGTAATAATGCAAAGGAGGCCCTTGCATAACCATGGTAACGGTGTCATCCTTTTTCATGAGCATATAAAACGATTCGTTAAAATAATTCGTGTGAAAGTTTAAACAGAATCGTCAATAATAAACTGACCGAGGATTGACGTTTTTACCTGTTGGGTTCGGTTAATGAGAGATCGGCCATATTTTAACGGCACCGGTCGATAAATCATAACGGTAAGATTGATGCGACGGCCGCCGAAAGGGAAACGCTTTTGATTTGTGAGCGTTGCCGGGCGGCATGACAATGGCGTGACGTCACGCAGCGTGACGTGGATCTCGCCCGTGCGCCGACGTTCCCATAACTTGCTTGATTATAAAATCAAACAGCGATGATTTGATATTTTTAATATAGTAGATGCATACGCAGTATCAAAGTAGAGAAAAACGGAGAACTTCAAAGATGTGTTTTTCAGAAATGTGCCGGGTCAGTTAGTCCTACTAATATTATAAATGGGAAAGTTTGTAAGTATGGATGTATAGACGTATGGATGTATGGATGTTTGTTACTCTTCCACGCAAAAACTACTTAATGGATTTTAATGAAACTTTACAATAATATAGCTTATACATCAGAGTAACATAAAGGCTATAATTTATAAAGATATTATGTGAACTGTCCAAAATATAACGATAAGTGTCAAGTAAGGAGGAAAAACTATATGTGAGCTATTCTGGTGTACGCTGCAAAAACCGTTACAGTTACACGTATATAATGTATAATGGAAATGTTTACCTTGAAAAGTTCTACAAAAAATCCGGCAACAGCATATATCTATCTTTTATGTGTAAGCCGCTATCGCCAAAATAGTGACCCATCTATTAATTATAGGGCGGAATGACGTTTGCCGGGCTACCTAGTTAAATATAATTTGTATACATTTCATAATGACCTGCCATTTCTATTATTTTTTTCCGTCCTTAAAACTTTTAGTATGATTGCATATACTATTATTTTGTGACTTAAAGTAAATACTTTTATTTAAAAAATAAAGAAAATTTCTTATTAAATTTAGTAACGCTATATATACATTTCAACAATAAATTGGTATGAAGCAAGTAATGTGTGTACTACAAAAGATGAAAAAATGATTTCTAGAAATTTCATTAAAATTCCGCTTCGTCAAGTCCGAGGGAGTTCTTCTGTAGGGATGCCACATCATTTAAAAAACTAGCTATTAATTTACATAAATACATACGTAATAACATTAAATGAGTGAAAAACTTACATGAAAATATTATGAATGTTTATTTAGCACGAGCTTTGTGTAAAGTAGCTAAGGAAATTTAATAAACTCCGTGTGAATTTATTGTTCAAATAATTTAAGTTAGATCACTTGCAATACAAATTCACCTTCTTAACTAATTAACGAATAGTCCCTGTAAATTGAAGGCTTAAGAATATCGCAAGATGTGTTTTTTTTTGTTACTTTTGTAGACACTTTAAGGAGCAACAACCCTAAGAATTAAGAAGGGCCTTGGGTGTAGGCGAGCGGGCGCGGCGGGCGGATTTGTCGTGGCCCGGAAACGGCGGGGAATTCATTTGGGCGTAATAGGTTTCCTGAGCCGGCGTCCGGTCTCCGTCCGACCCCGTCCGGGTCCCGGACGCCCGGACTACGCGTCCGACACGCAACGGAAACGAAGCGCGTGCGATACAACGTCGTGAGCGCTTCGTAACGCTATCACAATTTATTTATAAAATTATTTCATTTTAATTAATCCGCAACAAGGCATTCAAGGCAATATAAGAATATACGTTTTTTACCCCGCAGTAACATAATATTACACTTCCAAGTCTTAATTCAAAATGCTTTTCATATTTCGAAATTGTATAAAAAATCTTTATAGAATTATGATAACTTTGGTATCAAGGGTTATTTTGGCAACGTTTCATGTGGTGATCAATAACCGTCCCGTGTTCCTCAAGCCAGTAACATTATCCAACAGTTTAGATAATATAATTTTTATACAGGTAAATATGAATTTTCGACATTTCAAAGAATATCCAATTACTCAGCCATTAGACATTCTTCTCTTTTGTAAAAGACATATTAGACTGTCTCGTTTCTATTAGAAATATTGCTGTCATATTTGTTTGGTTTGGAACTGACATATACATCTTAGAAGATTATTGATATGTACGTTCAGACAAACAATATTACAAACTTATTTAAACTCACGCAAAAGTGAACATTCTATACAAATACACCTCGAACGGAACCCTTAAATTCGCGCGTAGCTGTGACAGAAAATCCATTCTTCGCCCCAACTCATAATTTCCTCTGAACGAACTTTGTAGACGAAAGACCGTTTCATTTAAACTTACGTGACGTGTCATTAAGCCTCCGTTCGTAATAATTATTATTCAAATCGTAATTTCAACTTAGCGAAGTGAAAAAGTAGAGCCGTGTTAACTTATGAATAATTTACATACTTCACATCGTACTGTTCTTGAACATCTTTGAAACAACTAAACTCAGGTTGAGATAAAGTTTTCAATATTATAAAATGAGAAACGTAAAAGGTTCTAAACATCTCTTATTCGTCTTTATTGTTAATTTTAATAATTCTTCGGGTCTAGATTTAGAATTCCAATATAGTAACCAAGATCAATTGTGTTGTAATCGGACACAAGGAGATGGCCACAACCTTTCTCGAGTTTAATCATATCTTCTTACAATGTTCGGTGATTATTTCATTGAGGCAAACTAGACTTTTGACACCGCAGCTCTAAACATAAAATTGGTTCTCTCGTCTCAAACTTATTTACATTACTGCCATTTTTCATAGAAATCGTAAAAATGTAGTAGAAATACAGACCTATTTTAAAACGTTCATACTATCAGTGTTCAGTTAGTAAAGCAAAACCTAACAACTCGTAAACTGGTATTAAACAAAATACTAATGCGATTTACGTTCAAGAGAGCACAAAATAAAATAACACGGCGTAGGCGCTGCCTCGCGCCCCGGGGCGCGGTGTTGTAATCTCTCTGTATATTTCATATTTTAACCGTAGACGCCCGCCGGCGTCGCTACGACGACGTAGTATGTCGTAGAACTGCTACGCCATAGTACACTTGAGCATGCAGTGTGTATATTTCACATTTTAACAACGTAAATATAGTTTTATTTACATCAAATAACTTAAGTTAGTATATTTTCAGTTAATTGATGCGAACCTGTTATAAAACACCAGGCGCTTAATGAAGTGGTAACTGACGGATCTAATAGATTGCGTAAATTCACGGCGATGAAGGCAAAGCTATATAAATATTACGATTAATGATATCATAGTTTCTATCTTTTTTTAAAAGTTATACAGATTTACGTCTATTCCTGTTTGTGGACGATTATAGCATACACTACGCAAGTTTTTTGTAAATCATTACTCTCCTGAAGGTGAAAGCGACTCGTGTAGACAGTGTATCAACACTGGACCGACGCCCATGTTATTATGTAAATTCAAAAACCAATGATATTTGTCTAGTTTTAAGTATTATTTACTAACAAATGTAGATGTTAAATCTGAAGTCAATAAATTAAATTACTTAATTTATCTGCTATACCTACCTATATATACGCGATACTAAAAGGCTCACTTAATGAAGCTGAACGCGCACAAAGCGCACCAGCTAGTCCCGTGACAAGGTGTCGACATGACGCGTGTTACCCGTGTACTCTCGCCTACGCTGAAACTGCTGCAAATCGACTATAACAAAAACAAGGGAAAACCGCTTCTACGTTACCGCTATAAGGTATATGTTACCCGCTTGTGTAGAACAAGCTAAAAACATTCCCGCACCAAACGCCAACGGCTTCGCATTAAACCGAGGACTGCGATCGACGAGGTAATTACGTATAGGTTCGCTAGTCTTGCGTTATTATAACTCAGCCTTGAAACTTTAGTGGTTTCAAAGTTTAATTTTAATACTAACATACTAATCAATGAAATCTAATTTTAAACTACAAGTAGATGCAGCAGTATGACTTATTTTAACGCACCATTTGTTTCGTTTTTTTTTCACTTTTACTAAAAAATCACGACCTAAAAACGATGTTGTTTTAAAATCTCACTAAATAAGCGAAACGTGGATAGCAAATTGTTATTTCAATAAGAATTATTTTTAAAAAATGCAACATATATTTTGAACAACATTTATTTTGGACACCCATTATTGAACTCGATGGGTTACAAAATTATGTGGCAAATAATTAGGTACCATATTTAGAAGTAACGGAATGATTTCGTTTTTTAAGTTAGATTATCGATTTTATAGTTATCAAATAATATGAGGTTAATATTTTTCATATTAAGTCAAGAACTCAGATTAGGTCAAAAAGTTTGTTGTATTTAAAAGACAGTTTTCTTTTAAATTTTAATCAAACAAAAAAGTTTGTGTAAAATGTTACAGTCGCAGTCATAAATATCGCTATGTAAATGAGCAAAAAAAATGTATATGTATTTAATTAATCTCGGATATGTCGTTACTTTTAAGCAAAAGCATAAATTTTAAATTAAAAGATATGTTTTAGTAAGTCTTAGTCTCTTCCGCACGTAACGAGCCTGCAGTCATAGGAGAGTATTCCATGATACTTGTTAAGTTAAGAAGTTGCGTATTAAAGGCGGTATGTTGAAATATCTTAAGGAACTCAAGCAAACTTAGTTAAGATAATTTAATGACGTACATGTATGCTACGTAGGCTAAGAAATTATGAATACATGAGATATAAAATCGAGGGTATATTTCAATAACATCTTATTAAAACGTCTTTTAAAAGTTTTATGGTCCGATGCGATTCGTAATGTAAAAGAAACACGTTGATAATTTTAGAACCAATGCAATTAAAAAGATTTTTTATTTTATTATTTATTACTACCAAGTAAAACGAGAGTTAGAAGCACATGTATTATATATAATGTATGTATATGGAAAATAACATTACTGTTACAAATTACTGACTACAACAATAACGGATTGTTGAAAAAAATAAAAAGAGAAAGTTATGTGCCAGACAGATTGTTAATTTTGTTACCCCTTATGGAAATTAATGACCACCCACTGTTAAAACAGTTGAATATATAAACTATCCAGTGATCTGATCGGACTATATAAAAATACTAAAATAACTCTCATTTACGAATATCGATGTTTATATACGTTGAAAAAATTAAAAAACTCAACATTACTTCTTTTAATTCTTGTACGCACCTTCTCGATTCACATGCCCAAACAAAGACGCTTACATTAAGCACATTCGCGATTAAAATTGTTAAGTTACATCAGCATTATTCAGAACAAAATTCATCGCAGCGAGTTAAACTCTGATATTAATCTCGCGGCGGCATCCGAGCGCTGGATTCGCCATTTTGCGCCTAAATATGATAAACTTTCCCCCGAATTTCTTCTTGGACCCCCTCCTGTTTCTTGGCGCGAAGAATGCCCCCCCGCGACTTCAGGGGGTGGATCCCCACCCGAGCCAAGTCTTACGGCCCTGCTTTTAAACTAAGCTCGTTAATTAATTACAGCCAAGTCGACTGCCGAGGGTACTGCCTTACATAGCTCTATGTACCAGTTTAATATTGCACTCAAACCTATATAACATTTTTAAATGAAACTTTTCCCTTAAAGCTACTTTAAACAGTTTTTACAACGTAATTTATTATATAAAAAAATAAACACAATTTTTACACAAATACAATGAATAGTTTTAAAATCCAATAAGTCTCAGAATATTTGATTAATGCCAAAGGAATATACCCACTGCTTGCTTGTATTATGCTACTAAAATCTTTAAACATAAAAGAAAAGAAATGATATTAAACATTACATCGTATTAATAATCAAAAACAGACTTACACTCGTAATACCGAGAAGGACTCTTTCCACGGCTTCATAATTAATTGCTACTAAATTCGCCCCAATTTGAATCCGGTTACCAAGTCCGCTAAGAAACTTACGAGGTACATAAGACTTAAGGGCAGGGCTGGCCGGAAGGAGGGTAAAATGGCGGTAGAGGGCGCGACCCTCCCGGGCCGGGGGGCGCGGGGTGAGGCGAGGAAGGACGTGAGATTTACTCTAAGTAATTGCAGTAATAAACACGCAAATATATCACGGCGGGGTAATGAGAGGAAGCGGCGAAAATTGCCGACGCAAATTGCGTGTGTGAGATAAGCTAATTTTTTTTTGTGAAACAAGTTGAGATATTTTCGAGCTAGCTTTTTTGTTTTCGACAATGTCGCTTCATCACTGCCTGTTATAAACAGAGCTTCATTTTAACTTGTTAACTCGAGGAAAATAATTTTAATTTCTATTGTCATGTTTAACTATGACAGTACTAATAAAATTAAGTTTTTATTAAAATTTCAATAATTCTTACTATCAATTCTACTAACTTTCAAAGAAAACAACTGGAAAGAGAAGATGTGTTACTTCATTGATAACACTATGGTATTATAACACAATTACCTACACAAAGTTATTATATTTAAAAAAAAAACATTATAAAATAAAATTCACTGAGCTCCATTCATTTTATTCGAGCAAAGTCGCAAGTAAAGGCTACATAAGAGGTAAAATTCAGTAACGGGCGAGTTTCATCAAGTAAACTTTCCTCTATCTGGCTTCCCCTTATTTTAATGTTAGTTTCATGTTCAGATACGCCACTCGGACGCCGACATCAAATCTCGGTTTGTAATAAATTTGTGTGAAAATTTCTAAATAGGTATTTTACTAATTAAATATTTTTTTCTCTGTAATAATAAAATTATAAATGACTTAAGCTTAGAGCTATATTTGTTTATAGAAATACACATAGATATCAAACGTTAGCTGACTTTTCGAACGATAATATTAAAGAATTTCAAAATGAACCAAACACCATATGCACCTCACTACCACTTTTGTCGTAATGGTTCATAATTATATAGTCTTCAGAGAAATAATTTAAAATATATAATAAAATACTACTCCAAGAATTTAAAATATAACATTTGTATGTTAGGTGATGCTAACGCAAGTGATAGTAAAACTATGATATCACAAGTGATATTTTAAAACAATAAAGGCTGAGACATCCCGATGTTCGCCAATGTGATCGTCGACAACGATCGTTTTTGGCAACAAAACAAGCGACAACGAAACGATGCCGCATTAATTATTCGACCGAGACAAGAAAGGGGCCGCCCCATTTCCAATATTTATGTGATGCCGATGACTACGCCAAAATATCAAGCGTCGACTCCTTTTTAAAACCTGAAGAAAGGGCCAAGAAAGGCCGCCGGGAAACGGGGCCTTCTTAATGCACAAACAGCACTCTCCGCCTCACCTGCCCGCCTTGATTTATTGGACGGCTTTGTTCAACGCTCGTTACAAGCTTGTTGTTGCGTTTTTAATTTATTTCCAGGGAAATTTTGCGGCCTGTAATAATATTTAGTTTGATAATAACCCGAACGGTGTACATGGAAATCGCTACCGACCGGCTATTCTGCAGAACATACGTTCGATTTTGCTTTCCTGTATAATAGGATCTAGTTTAGAAAATAACTCGTATTTTTGAAGCGAAAACTTCTATATTGTATTTGATTCAAACTGGTATATTCTTGTTGTTATTGCGCTAGTGACCTTATAAAATTGTGGCACCTTTTAATTGTGACATCTGAGGTTGTTTTATGCTAAACAATTGATTTAAATATCTGAATTGTGATTATTGTAAAAAATACTGTAACCAGTTTTAAGTTTTCATTTGTATTGGATGTCTTCAAAAACCGGTTTTCATTAAACTGCACAAAAAGATAATATAGATTTTGATACCCATCTTTTTCTATAGAGTAATTGATAATTCGGCTAGAGTCGAACTACGAACCAGTAAGTTGTGGTTATGAAAAAAGCCATTAGCTGAATTGTTTATAGGTGTATAAACAAGGGATTTATACGCATGTATATGTTACGCAATGGTTCATCCTAGGTTGTTTTTTTTTTAATTTAACAGTGTATTGTTTGAGTGTGTGTTTTTACGATTTATCAGTGGTCCCAGATTTAGCTCGAATATTAGAAAAACACAATATGACACTTCGGTTCCATATCAATTACCAGGGTTAGTGTGTACGTCTAGTCAACATGGGCGACCCAGCCCCAGGACTCCCGACCTGACCGTCATGGATACTTGCATCCTGTCCCGCTTGACATAAAGGCTCGTAAACTTGGATATTCATAAACAAAATAACAACTTGTTAGCGGATAATGAAAAGAAGCTTTAATAAGCTTCTTTTCATAAGGAAAAGTTTAAAAAGTAAAAATGTGCTACACGCACTAAAACTATGATAGCAGTGGGCAGGCCACATAGCAAGATATACCAACCACCGGTGGTCTCTTGAAGGTATAGACCGCAGAAACGATGGGTAGACGACATTATAAAAGTGGTAGAGACTGGAGGCCTAAGCCCTAGGGGTTCCTGTAAATACGAAAAAAACCTACAATAAATTAAGAATTTGTATGATAACTTTATAAAATTGGAAACATTTTTTTATTACTTTGTAATTAGCTTAAGTTTACGGGAATTAAAAAGATTTATTTATTTATTTCTAAATTAGTCTTTCTTCCTTTTTTAACAGCGATAAAATAAATTAACCTAGAAGTTAAGTCATATAAATATGTACACTTATTTACACGTTCCAAAGCCGTTTGTAAGTATTACAGAAGCAAAACTAGGGCGCAACTGCTGACTCAGGAATCCACTCCACTCTTGTTAAAGCTCTCAAAATTTATTTTCAACTAAATTCATTATATGGTTCTATAAAATACTACAAAAAAAATGTTTTATTGCCAGCTGTTTTTTTTTTATTAAGAGAGACATATATGAAATGCAGTAGTTTGATTTTCACTCATGTGGATAAAGAGTAATTATTTGCTTTTTAAAATTCAAAAGAGTTGATAAAATAATGTTCAAAATCTATCCACTAATCCAAATAAAATATTTAATTTGATTGCAGTAAAACAGTGCAAGAATTAAATGACGTAATCACATCACTTTACAGTAACATCCATTGTCGATTGTAGCGGGCCAGCTCTAAATTTGAATTACGTAAGGAATACATTAGCCGGGCGTCGGGCATCGGTTGGACCGGCGAGCGACGCCAACGCCGCCAATGGCCCGTGACTGAATGCGAATTGGCGTCGCCGCAAACGGCCGCCGCCTGATTGTCGACGCCTGAACACCACGACTCATTGGCGATGCAACGGTAAGCCTCCGAATTCACCCTGTGCCCGTATATTTGAGGCCAATCTTTGCTACGATTGCGACTTGGACGTGGTCGGTGATTTTTCTCGACTGATTGAATATTTATGGGTTTACAGATTTACATGTATAGAATCTATTGTAAAAAATCCTGACTCGTAAAAATAAAGTTTTATTCCATCCAGAATTGAGGAATTCATTCCATGAGACGAAATGTAGAAGTATTCTGCGTTTCATCTAATGAGTGAGGTGCTGGAAGCCCAAATCCAGTGTGTAATTATTACAAAAGGATGGAAAGGGAAAAAGAATTTAACGGGCGAGAATATGGTTAGGAAAAGTAAATATCCTCTTTCCTGTTCATCCCTTCCCTCCTCTCTTCATTAAAGGTAGGCACCTGTAACTCATTAGCTTATTGCGGATGCCTTTAGGTAGCTGTCGCTTAATGTCAGGTGATCCGATTGCTCGTTTGCCACCTTCTCATCAGTATTTGTAAGTATACTCAGGCTGCGTCTTCTGCTGACAAAGCTTTCTCCAAACTTTGATTTAATCTAGTTAAGATCATCTCTTTTGATTTTTTAATTATCTCATTTTACCCTTTTAATCCCTTTGAGGATCTTCCATGATAAACTTATTAAGTAACGACTTAACTCAAGTGTATTACGTTGTATGTACCGACTAGTTTCGAGTTCGTCAGGGGCCCTTCCTCAGGGTGAGTGGGACTGGGTTTAATTCACGGTCGCAGCCCGTCTCGCACTGCGTTTATTAAAAATGACTCACGAAAGTTTAAATAATTTTATCCTCCATGTTGTGAAGCAATTACTCCTTAAAGTCTACTTTGAAAGTATCCCTTCCATTTCTTAAAAAAATTAAACTTCCAAATTCTCTCCTACAGCTCGTTTAGTTGAGTTTTAAGCCATCGATATTTTATTGGGAAAAATTTAGTTATCTTTTCTAACATACGTACTTAATTTATCTGTTTCACCTGAATTGCGGAAAACCATTAAGCAATCTACTAAGAAGTATTAAATACAAACATATTAAATTTATATTGAGGACGGATGACAAGCTATGATCACGCTATCTTCACCCTTCCCTCATCAGTCATAGCGGACGTCACACGGCTAAGCGGCCGCATTCAAATTGCCATCCGATGACGACGTGCTTTTGTGACCCCTGGTTTGCTTACAGTCGTGATAAAGTTGTCAACAACTGTGCCATTTTTTACCTAACACCACTAAGCCTCTGTGAGCGCATTAAAATTTTAATGCGTATTTAAAGCTATAATGTTAAATCCGATCAGTCCTTTGTTTTTTTTAAACTGTTTGATCTAAATTGCAACTGAGTTAATGATTGTAAAGTAAGTAATAACTTAACCTGTTAACTACTAATTTTGTAGGACAAATTACAAGTAATATAAGAAGTAGGGTTGACAATTTTTACCACATTCAGTATTCTTATTTTTTAATGCAAAGAATGTTATAATTTACTAAAATTACGACAGTGGTATTAGTAATAAAACAATGAAATAAACATCACAACAAATTTCGTCGTCGTTCAATCAGAAGTTGTCTCTTCTGTTGGTAAAATTCACTGTCTCATCCTTACATGACCTGACCGACGTTTTACTATGGGGACATACTTTTTACGTCATTAGACATGGGGCTGTGTGTCGTATGTTACTGCGGCTATGCTAAATCGATTAACTTTCTGCGCATAGCTCAGTATCATATCTATACAGATGATAAATAAAATTAAAGTGTCTGATTGTAATATCAAAATAAAATTTCTATACTCAATACACAGGATATATAATAAGGGAATTATAACAAAAATACAATTTTTTTTTTGTCTCTCTGGATGTTCTGGGTAATCGCCGAAACGATTGGTGATGGTGGTGGGGGTGGTTATGGTGGTGATAGTGGTCTATCGCTAGTTTTTCTGTCGAGTCTCAAATAGCATTACCTTCGTATGAATGAAGCTAGAAAAATAGGCAACACACATAAAAAAGAAAGTACCGAATAAAAACGATCCCTAATAAAAAATCTAAAACGTTATGACGCTAAAGAAGTGATAAAGAGAAAATACCTTGTGATAAATGTATTATACATATGTTATAAATAGTTTACAAAACAAGACCCGTAATGACCTATGAAGGCGAGTGCTGGCCGATTGAAAAGCAGCAGAGTAACAAATTGCAAGTCGCTGAAATGCGGATAATAAGATGGATAAGGTACCTTACGATGCACCTAACTGGGAAAGAACTACAAACATAATCAGGACTAAAACGCTGTGGCAAACCAAGAATGAGGTAGATGAAGGTCATCGAGAGGGTCCTTGCAAAGGAGAATTTCGACTCAGGACCGCTGTTGTTGGAGGAGAGATCTCAAGAGAGCGGACCCCAAATAGAAATGAGAAAAGGCTGGTTGAAGAAGAAGTTTACAAGTCATGTTAACAACTTGTCAGGTGGGTATCCACGAGAAAAATCATTGAGAATATTACATCCCAATTTGCATTACACATCTTACATAATTTATAAAAAGAAAACGTATTATGAGAAAGAGTTAAAATTAGATATAAATGAACTAATAACATAATAAAATAAGTTAACTAGTGTTCAACTAGTAAGTACCGACGCAAAATAATTGAAAACAAAACGGAAACGCGGCAATAAACATTTCATTTCGAAATTAAACACATCTACCTGTGTGTTTACCATCGCGAAATCACTAAATGAATAAAACAGTGAGGAATCGGACGCCGTAAATTCGTATTCGACGAATATCAATTTGGCTGAGGGCCGCCGCGGGGTGGGGGTGGCGCGATAAATAACAACCTATACATAATATACACAGTACCTACGAAACATGAAAGCGGTGAATGGCACTTGTGAAAAATGGACTTGCCGCTCTTCCAGGGAAGCAATCATTCAAACTGGCTGTTGTCTGTTTGCGCCTCTGCTCTTTTTCGCCTAGCCTCGAATATTTTTTGCAATTTTTTTTGGCAGCGTCACTCGCAGAGTTCAGGTGTGGGGACACGTGGTCCGGGACAAAGAAAACAAATATTAATAACCGAATTTTTTTAAAGTCCTCGCCGTAGGGCAATAATTTATTGTTGTCAATATTTCGTAAATGAATTAACTATGATGCGGCGTTTTTTCGCAAGCTACCTTGCGTTACGCTTTGTTGGGAGCTGGGTGGAGCGGCGTTAACGCAGCCGAATTCTTCATTCTGTTGTGTTTATTTATTACCTAATGGACAGGTTACAGCGGCGCGAAACACCCGCTAACGATTTATACTTTGTTACAATACCCTTTTGTATTTTCAGGTCAAAGGTCCGGAGTGCGGTAAATGGAATATCGAAGTTAATGAAACATTCCATATTTCTTTAAAAACACGAACTAAAATGCGATGAATTATCTCAAAATGCAAACGGTTTTCGTGAAATTTTCCTTGTTCAATACACATAGCGATACCTACTTCTGCGCCGGTGGCCTGTAGCATACACTCTACACGCTCCGAGCCCTCAAATGAATTTCACCGGCAATTTTTCTAATTAAAATAATGCCTACTTCTCATTCTTCCTCCCCCATTCATTAACCCAATGTGCTGTAGATAAACGTTGTTTGCCCGAGAGGACGTTTCCCTACTTACAAATAATACCGGTTTTCGCCCGCTTACCTAAATGAGACGGGAATTTTATCGTTCAGTTTTCTCAACACATTTTTTTTGTGTTCCAGTACTTTAATTAGCCACTTCTCTTTGCTTGCTTTTGAGAATGTTTGAATAATAAGTTGCATTATTAAACATCATAAGCCGTAATACAGAATATGTAAAAAATAAATGAGTACTAGGATTTTCAATACGAATCTCAAAGTCGTACAAGATTATCTAACAAGAAATTTTAATATAGAGAGTCATCGTGAAGATAGTATAGAGAATATTTCACATTTTTCTCGTAGCTCAACTCCTCGACCTCACATTTAACCCGAATTCCAGCAAACTGCATAATTTCGCCACTAATGAGAGGAGAGTCGGCGTCGTCTAATTAGCGCAGCGGAGTCGGTAAGACGCCCACTAAATAGAGGTCGGAGCAAGGCGCGGAGGGTGCGGGGGTAACGGTGCCGGGGCGCGGGGGTTGGCGGGGAGCGCGGGACGGGAGCGAGGAGCGTCGCTCACCTAATGAAGTGTTTCGCTTTGACACGCGTGTTCGTTAGCAGACCACTTCAGCGATTGCAACGGGTTGTGTTCAGATGACAGCTTCCTCGAATTTACCACTTAAGTGGCGTGCAATGCCACCGCACTTGTTAACTAGTCTGCAATTACTTAGCGAGTTTCCCAAGTTTTGTATACGACGAATCATTCTTATTGTTTTATCTTTTATATTTTAATCCGTGCCAGAGCGATATTACTACGTTTTTATTTTTTGCAGCATACTGTTTTAATATTTACAGTATACGAGTTTGTAATTTATAAGTACTTAGGTTTATTCAAACACGGAGGAGTTAATATTAAATACTATTGTAAACAGTATTTATTATTTCTAAAAGGCGGACTTTTCGAAAGGCGCGAATTGAAGTGACCAGAAAAGTCAAAGAAAACCAAACTGTTATGGGGTGCGAATTATCATGATGGTGTCGATTCAGTTCGGAGATCAGACACAATGAACGAGCAAATTGTTGTGCTGGAATTGTAGCAAACAATAATTTGTTGAATGAAATCAAGTAGAAAAGATATTATCAACTCCCAGCGCTGAGGTGTCCATGTGGGGCTGAACTTACGTATTATGCAAATTTTTGCTCTGACTGTTTTGATCTTTTGATTACACCCACTTTTGTGGACACCGACTCCTTACTTTCACCTTCTAAGTGATTACGAATCTAAACTTTGTACAATATAATAATGCAGAATATAGCAATACAACAAAGAGTGTAAAGAATACCGATACGTCGTAAACGTGAATCAAATCTGAGCCCATCACTTTCACATGGTCGCTTATGTTAGCGAGGTCTGCGTACAGCACATCGATACCATCACGTCGGTGACAAAGAACTACTGAAACAAGAAACTGTTCTGCTAACTCCACTATACGTAAAACTTATTGGAAATAATAAATACATACAAACGTCTCGTCACTGATCCCCTGAAGCTTATCTGATGTACACTATATCGAACCTATAAACCGGGTCTAATACTTAATTGCGTCCAATGTCTGCGACACAATAGCAGGTATAATCAGCTCTTGAGCGGCCAGTAGTATACCTGAACTCAGGGCTGCCACTCAAGATAGTATATTCTTATAAAAGTAAAAAGATTTCAGGACTCGTCTTACACAGTACACAACACTTCATATACACTAACCTAACCCATAGCCACATATTTACTACAATCTATTTCCCAAGGCACATAATTTTTCTATAAAAAATAATAACAAAACGTATTTATTATGAAACTAGTTCATATTATATAGATTTTTAGATATTAAAATATAAATATCTATATAAATGTTTGTAAAAAAATTAAGAGTGGAAATAGCGAATCAGATTTAAACATTATTATTGTCTATCAAACATTTATAGCGTCTGTGTTTCTTTTCCGGTCAATTCGTGCCACAGATACAGCTATGTTACAAAAAAAAAACTTTTGTCTACTGAAACTAAAAAAGGAATATATTTGAACGTTTCTTTTTTGGAAATTCGAATTTTTGATTCTTAAATCCGTCTGAACACACGTTTATAATTCTTTGGACAGCCCTAGCTTTACCCCGGTAGTTCACGTAATCCAACTATTCAATTTTCAGACCAGAAGATTGTCCATGTCTTAGTTTCTTTTTATATTATTATCTTTTGCTTTGATACAACAAGCTGCTATTAGAAATATCGTTCAAATTTCTTATATATTTTACATTAGACGTTATAGCTATTTTAATTTATCAAAGGTAACTACATATATATAAATACGCGAAGGGAAATCATTCAAGACTTTTAGGCATAATGCGAAAACGGAGGCGTGTGTTTGGCATAGTTATAGTTTCCGTGGAGGAGACGTTCCCCATGGTAATATTTTTAAATAAAATGTGTTGTTGTAAACATTTAATTAAATAACATAAATGCAATTAAATAATAAAAAAAACATAAATAGTTTACGTGCATTTCCAACATGGCGTCATATATGTATTTCTGCATTGGCCATTTCACCTTATAAAATTGTAATTGTGAAGGCTTTCTACGGTAAATAATAAAATACAAACATGACCAATAAATAAAAAAAAAACATAAAAATATAAAGAGTACAATTTTTATTTATAAAAAATGAATTAAGCTAAATTAATACAATTTGTAGTACATGTTGACGGTAATTTGTAAAGAAAGCGCCATCGTTATTTTAGGAAAAAAGGCAAATGTAATAGTGCTGTACAGCCACCGACTGTAGGTAGCAGTGCACGTTCTACTTCTTTTTAACACGCTTATATTAGTTTCACCTGTATGAATAAAGCGGAATCTTTGAACGTGATTTTACCCCACTTTAAGCGATCAGATTTGAATCAGACTTTGCATACTCGTCGAAAATCTGTGACAATGCAATAATTCCTGATTAGATTCGCCAGGATTCATAAATTTCTTTTCTTATCCTTTATTTTTAATTGACGCTAGCGACATCTATTAGGCCCGTTTGCACATCTGTACATATTAAAGACAGTTGTTTTAAAGCAAATCGAACTAAAAAGCGAAAAATAAATTGTAGTCTAAGAAAAACTAAAAATACGCTTTTAGCGATAATCAAACTAAAAAGTAAAAAATAATTCTTAGCATAGGAATAAAATTACTGCCAGCAAAATTAATGTCACTATTCTAAAAATGTGGGGTCCTTGTGTGATATTTTAAAACTAACTCTGAGTTTAAAAGGAAAGGAATAAAGGAAGACCTACTCAGTGGATAATTTTCGGTAAATGGAAAAAAGAATTCGGACAGTCCGGACTGGGAATGAGACTCAGATCTATTGCTTACGAAACGCAGAAGTGAGAGCTTAAACATAATTTAAAATTTTGTGGAAAAAAACTACATCTTTTCTATAGTATATGTTATGAATAGACTAAATGGAGTAAAATAAAATATCCATATATTACGTGCACAAAAGATAAAAGAAACTATAGGGTATTAGGTTCGAAATTCGACCACTCGGCGAGCTCTAGTTAAATATCGTAGAAATATATCGTCGCATCTTATAACTGCAAGAATATTTTCCGGCTGTTTTATCCAATTGGATTGGTAAGAAATATAGTAGTACAAACAACTAGTTCAACTTTGTATTCGGCTCGATATTCATTTAAACAAATATTCTCTATAATCTGTTCTTTATTTAACTAATCCATAAGGTACATCTGTTTAATATCACAGTGAGTTAGTAATTTATAACTCACTAGAGTGGCGCGGTGACTCAAAGTGGGTCTGGCCTCCGACAAGTAGATTACAATAAGTAAATACTTATGTGCACAAATTCCATTGTACATACACGAAAAATAGTTATCGCGTCAATAAAGAATTTGAATCCCCGACAAACTTGATACAAAAACGCGAAAAAGTGTGAATGAGCAAATAACTTTCCGGCCACAATTCTTCCTTTGGTGGTTTTTGAAAATTACTTAATTTTATGTTTAGAGAAATTTCAAATTAAATACTTCACTACGTAAATCTGAGGACTGCGTATTAAATTGAAAGAGGACCTATCGCAAAGTTCACATCAGCCTCCTCAGTAAAACATCGCCAACTTTCCTAATTGTAGCGAGATTCGCGCCCGGGGAGGACTTGAAACTTGGCAGAGGAAAAAAGCAATTATCCTTTCTGTTTTACGGAGGTGAGGAAGCATATTAAAAAACTTGAAAGCGTTGTCAGCCCTCGAGAGTGGAGCAGACAGTGATGGCTATTAATTAGAAGGGTTGGATGAAGATATTTCATTATTTCTTCTTGTCTACGTTTCTTTTCACTCCATTTTAGAGACGAGAAGATTTAAAGGGCGTCCTTTAATTAATATGTAACAAATAGTTTAAATTACTATTTTTTGTAATTTGAAATAAAACTTCCTGAAAAAATGAACACGTAATTAAAAAGTAAAATTATCGTACTATTAAATACAATAAAATTTATTAGTTCCTATTATCAAGTGCTAAAAATTTCAACTTCAATAATTAAATAAAATACACGATTTTCGCAAGAAAACAAAACATAAAATTCTTCAGATTCATACTTATTAACTTGTATTTCTAGTGTTTGAGGGTCGTGACCACCTCCATGCACTTCTATCCCCGGCTACTCGGAGAGTTTCGTAGGCAGTGGAGTCTAGTGTGGTGGGGATCTGGTCAGACCAACGCATCGGGCTGCAGCCCCGCGGCCTTTTTTCTCCCAATTTGCCAGGGACACTAGTTTCAAAATTATATCTGTCTTTCCTGGTAGTTTTTCCCAATTACTCTAAGATTCGCTTGAGGCAGATGGTCTTGACATTGAGCTTGGCAAATATAGATGCGTTGGTCCGAATTGCAGTCTATGAGATCCGGAGCATTTTCCTCAGATTCATAAGAAAAATAAAAAAAAAGTCAAATAATGAAAGTTTTGTCTTAAAATATTTCAAAAAGAAGATTTATTCGTTTAGTAATTCGCTTCGTTCACAATTTGTTTTTCACGAGTATGTATGTATATATCCGTTCCTCCTGTACCCTTAACGGTTTGACCGATTTTGAAAAGCTAGGTGTCATTATTTTAATCTTATTCTTCCCCGGGGTCGACACCCCGTAGTTAATATGACGATAATACGAATGAAGATGACGTTAGAGTACAGGGTTATTTGGGTATTTAAATTTACTATTACTTGTTTATGGATGATGATAAATGTATCATATTAAATACATACATACAATACAATAAAAAGGTATTCCAATTAATGTCATTCCAATTGGAAATTTACGCACTTTTTGAAACAAATTTAAAATTTCATAATATTGTAAATACATATATACAGTTTTACATTCGTCGGATAAGTTCATGTCAAATTAAAAGACAAAGCATTATCATATTCGAAGCAAAAGAAAGACCCGCCCCATCGTCATAACACAATCAAACATTCGGCTTCTAATGAAGTGTTGTGTTTAAAATTTATGTAAACTGTTTTGCTCAGCCCGTTCCACTTATCTGAGATTAAATCTGCACAGTAACCGAGGTAGGCAGTCGCAGTAGACGACAATCACTCCTCTGGGATTCGGCTTTATTTTGTGGGATCTCTAATCTTTACATATCTCCGTGCTTATAATGAGATCGATCAAATTAATGCACCGAAGCGTGTGGAGGAATACTCGTACGTGCTGCCTTCCGAGGCATATTTAAAGTCGTTATGAGATACAGAATAGCTGTTAAGGAAAAAGCTTCTTATCATTCATCAAACCAGCTGTTTTAAATAAATTGGACTATTTTACTAGCAATTAATACAAATATCAGTTTTCAAATATTTTTAGTAATATGGTAATTCTTAAAAAAAAATCAAACTCACATAATAATAATTTTCAATTTATTGAGCTGATCAATTTACCAAAACAAAATTTCATGCATAAATCAATAGTTTAGAACATTAATTCAACAAGACCTACTCATTGGCGTTTTAGTGGTAAACATTTTCAAATGATAAATGCTATTCATCCTCCTAGGTCGGTCTGGTCTTCTAGATTTATAGATAAATGTCGACACCAATCGGTTTCGTAAATATATTAGTAATCAATAGTAGTAATAAATTATGATGCTGCGGTATTCTTGAGATTACCAGCTTTTCGGTCCTAATCTATGGCTGAGACCACCAACTTTTATGTTATTTTTTTTGGTAGGTATTTTCGTAAGTGTCATTTTCTATTTTGAGTAGGAGATCGTGTGATGGTCAAGATAATATTAACGCCCGCGGCTTGCTAATTTACAAGGTAAATGCGCATTCACTTATTACAGGAAGTATCAAGTAACGACTGTATCATCATTTCAAGCAATGACAAAACCTACTACAATTTCACTAATTTTGAGCTTCCTCTGCAAAAAAGGTAAACTCCAATATTTCATTGTCAACTGGCATTTATAAAAAAAAATAGTTTACTAGAGTTACATAATTCTTTTCGTAATCTTACACTTTTACTTACTACTACTACTTACTAGTTACTTAATGTCTTTAAAAATTTACATAAGGTTGATATATAAAGCATTACGAAATTTGGAAAAAAATAAGTACAAATCAAATGAAGGAGGTCAGGCTAGAGTCACAAACGTCCAATTGTCCAGTGGAAACCTTCAATAATTCACCATACGTTCTGCCCACCCACCGCCGGGCATTCACAAAAGCTATCATTGTCTCACGTTCCATTCACAAAACTGTATCATTGATTGTTTTATAGACTCTACGTCGCCGACTTCGGCCTGTACGACCGGAGCGTAGATTTTTCTGGTATTGTAATGCGAAAATCACGGGACCTCCATCAATCAGTGCAAGGACCCCCGGGGGCCGTTTCCGTCCAGGTGTGCATTTGGAATTTGCGCCGAAAAACTGCGCTTAACCTCGGATCATTGAAAAAAATCGACATCCATTGTGCATTTCTACGTAGTGCGCTCGCGGCCTTTGCTGACAGCCGCCAGGTAGGCGGGGGACGACCAAACCTGTGCAAGAATTATGTATATATGCACGTCATTTATCAAACTATATCAAACAAAGTCAATTAAAGCTTAATAATATCATTAAGTATTTTATAATTACTAAATAAGAGTTAACATGGTACGCAATAGAAGTAACTTGAGAGATGATGTATCCACAATATAAAAAATGTAGTTTGGTCATGTAGAATGGAAGAGAACAGAGAGAGAAGATACATAATAAATAAGAATGAAATTCCTCTGGTTTTATAAAATGTTATAAGTAGTGGTCACCTCATAATTCTATCTGTCTTTTCTTTGAGAGTCAGTAAACTACAACTGGTTATAAAACGACGACGTGCGTCAACGTCACTTCAAAGCAATTGTGGATACCACGTAAAAATATTCCTAGAAAAGATCAAGCCAACTCAAAAGTTAATGCACCTTAACATTTCTTCTTGTTCCAATTACAATACACTGTTACGTTAATAAATCATTAGGACACGGTCTCTGTAACAGGTAAGTGAATGCATATTGTTTTTTTTAACATGAGTATTATGAATGAAGTGTAAGCATTGATGTTTTTGCATGTATAGAATTTTGGTAAAGGATGATATTTAATTCGATTACTATTAAAATACGAAGTAATGATAAATCTACTATAGAAAATACCAATTAAAAGCTCAAAAGGAAATCGTGAATTCGTAGTAATTTCAAGACATTTTACTAATATGTCGGACTCGTTCTACGAGGATTAGGTCAGAAGCTCGATCATAGGAGTTACTAATACAAAGGTTCTGCCTTGAAAGTCAAAGACAGGAGAGATTCTGCGCCCACGTTACCTAAATCAAAGCACGGTAGAACGACGACAATGGGACGTTGAGGCTCCTTTGTAGGGGCTATTATTCTTGGCCACGTGGGACAGGTGAGTTGCGCGCACGCGCACATCTGTCGCGACAAAAACGCTCTGTCGGCTTGCGCAAGATTTTAATCGCTTTTTTTTGTAATACGTTGACAGTTGTCTAGGTATCGCGCCAAATTATAAATTACCCGCCGTTTCGCAGCTGGAATGAGCTGAAATAATATTAAATAAATATTTAAAATTTATACAAACTTATACACATTATTATGTATTTCTATAAATTCAATAAATGATATTCCAGAATTGATTGGCCAGGAGTATCTTTAAATTGCGTTTCTTATATCAGATAATGTCCTAGTTATTAGATTTGTAATTTTTTGTATAAAAATTCCTGGTTTTGAGACTTTTTGATCTACATCTACCCAGACTACACTTTATATAAAAGAAATTATGTGAACTCCTATTCAGTGCACGACTACTTAACATGCTCCATAAAAATCGAGTTTGTAATAACGTGAAAGGTATTCCGATTGCTTTGAGTGCTTGTTAGACGAGACATGAGGGTTGCCAAAACTGATTTCGAAGATTTCGTTTATCAGGGTCAGTAAATAAGATTACTAAGTACATTTAATATTAATCTTTTTTCGACTCGCTTAATTCGACTCGTTAGTAAACGACCTGACAACCGATATTCACAAGGATATATATATGTCAATCTGTATTTCTGTATGTATTCTCACAAACAGAAAAAAATACATAAACACACTACAGGACCATGAGGAGAAAGCATTGATCACGAATTTCAATTGGCTAATACAAACTTCATTGGGACAAATATAAATTAAAACAATCTTTCTATACAGATATTAATCTAGTCTTTTTTCAGTATTTCCCAGTGCCCAGATTAATCAGGGGGCCAAATCGTAACGTATGTAAGATGGTCGCTAATACATCAATATAAAAATTCTTCATCGTTATATCACACAAAGTATTATTCGCGTACAGAGGATAGCCGTTTTTATTTATTTAAATACTGTATGCTAGGATTTTCAAAGGTGACAACCCAAGACTCCGATAGAGCGCATTAGAATAGGCACGCGAGGCAACGACTCGCGGTCGCGATTGCCTCAGATCACAATGAGGTGCAAACGCGCCACTACAAAACGATTACCCTCTGCCACGTGAGAGGCTTGCATGCCGCGAATCCGCGAGTCGATCCCGCCGAGCGATCGAACCTATTTGATACTTTACTACTCAAGGTTCATATTGATCTCAAGTTATTACTAATAAACTATGTAGTATAATAAGTATATGTAACATTACTGCAATGGTTATTCAATCAAATATTTGCACAAAGTTTGATGTCCAGTCTATACTTCACCGCATAAATCATAATTTCAAAACAAACGATGATATTTTAATAATGTCAAGTGTCAATGAGCACTGCGTTCTATAAACATTCCTAATACTAAAAACGATGCAGCCAAACTGACGTTGTGAGAAGTAGAAAAGCAGCGGTCAGTAATCCTCCAGTAACCTTGTTTGTGTTCGCGGACCATGTATGTAGATGATATTTTTGAACAACAAGCGATTAATAGATAAGGTAAATGAAGTAGATAATGTAGGATAAAAAAATTAAAAATAAAATATCAAAATTACTTGATCCGTCTTAATAGGTGCGTGTTTGTGAGTTACGTATGAGTGGTTTCGTGGAAATATTTCAAATCAGAGCGGGCAAAGGCGGCGCCGTACAGGCAATAACGACTAACGTGACGCGCATTCCGTCCGTGTATAGATTGCCTAATGTCTTTCTGAAAAGATCGCGCTAGGCCATTCACCATTCATATCGCCCGTATTACGTTTAAGGAATAAGCGCTCTACGTGAGCTCTTTCCATAAAAAAATATACATGTCTCTACCTCAACCATGTAAAATACCAGGATAATATAACGGAATACTCCGAAGAAGATGACAAAAGTTTTTTTAATATTACATTATTATTTATTACTTCAAAGCAGCGATGCTTGCAGAACATAGCGACTTTCCCTTCTTGAGTTCTCTACAAGATTACAAAAAACCTTAGGCCATTAATTAGCTAGAGCTTCGAGATCAAGAACTCGTCCACAATCGAATCAAATCAAGCCATTTTCCATACGCATAGTAGTCTCTTTCATCGATGTAATTAAAAGTTAAGTTGCAGCAGAAATCTATGACGTCATTCAATGCCCTAAAAAGTTTAAGGATTATTGTTGATCCTTAAGTATTTGACCTACAGAAAAAAAAGAAATCTATGGCTAATGGAACTATGAATTTTCAGTTGTAATAAGTCAGTAGGTAAAAATAACAAACTGTAGCCGTAGTATTATTAATCATAATGTGATAGGTTTATATTGTGACATAATTTAAAATGTGTTTTTGGGCCAAGATGACATGTGAGGTGATTCGATACTACTAAGGCGTCATAAACATGCGTATGTTTATGTCGTCTTAGTGAGTAGTATCGAAAGGTAAATCTGTGTATATTTACGTGTTACAGTAGTTCACCAACCTAAATTAGAATCTGGATGGATTTATCTTAGTTCTAACGAGTATCGTACCAAAATGCACATATGTAAAGGAACTGATTATAGTGTATGAGCTGATTTCGAAAATAATAGTGCATAATACGTAATAAAAATGACATATTAGTAATGTGTGAATAGCGCGTTAGAATCTCATTAGAGGGTAGGTGAGGAATGCACGTTGGCGCCAATATTCGACGAATGTACGAGCGGCCCGAATATCCGTAACCGCGGATCTCGAATGCCGAATGCCAAATGCCGAAAAGCGAAATGGTCGGACCCCGCTCGTTGTGACATATTGGAATGTGACTCCATTTATCCCCGCTTCCTATTGGAATCCGGAGTGACGTGGCAAATTGGAAATTGCGGTTCCTATTTTTGGCCGTTATTGATACCACCACTTGTAACATCGCTCACGGATTGTAACACAAGTTAATATCGAGTGTAACAAATGTTCTGGAACAATGAAAAGATAAATTTGAATGTTTGCACCTTGTGTATTCTCTCTCCCGGTTGACTTATTATAAGGCTTAAAAATACATTACGTCAACAATCAACATTTTAGGCTTGAAATATGTGTGTGATAATAAAAAATATTGATTTCTTTTTCTTACAGCAACAGTCAGCGTATAAAAAGATATGGAAATATTTTAATACGATATTTATTTTAAGTTTTAAGCTGACAATAAATAAATAAGGTATTTCAATAGCTAACGAGAATATGTTGTGTATCGCTAGTTTGACCCCTACTACAAGATTCACTATCGGTTACGCTTCTCCAATTATATCTGGTGAACATGAAGGGTACAGATAAAATGAATTTTCTCTATCTCTGGCAACCCCAATTAAATAAAAACTTTAACGACAAAGTTCATGAACTAGATTCTTATATAGTATTTTATCCTATTTCTGTCAGGGAATATTTCGTATATTATACTGACGTAAGCAACTGACTCTAGCGTAAGTGCCTAATGGAGTTAAGTGTACTTTGACATCATTTCATACTTAAAAAAACATCATATGAATAGAAAATTCGTACGTAAACAGATCGTCATATAAACTAAAAACCAACGTCAACAAACCCAACACACCGCATTCGGCCGACAGAATCAAAACGCGTGAACGATCGTTTAGTTTGAGCGAGTTCTCCAAGTCCACAGCATAACCCTAACAGAATTCGGCGCGGTCCGGCGGTCGGGCGCGGCTGCACGCATCACACGTCAAAGCGGAGTAACTCAACCCTCGCTTGCCATATTAAATCACATTTTGACAAGCGTACCGTGAAAAATTAATCGAGTGTCGTCGAGTGAGCGGTCGGGGAAAAAAGTTGGAAATGCGATGGCATTTCGCGTGGTCCCCGGGTGCCGAAAGGTCAGGCGGGCAGCCGCTCGTGAAATGTCTCGCCCGCGGACAGCGCCGGAGCCCGCCGCCTGCCGCCGCTTGCCGCCCGGGTAGCGACTGCGACGCTCGCATAAACAATATCGCCGGGCCCGCATTGAAACAATGGCCGGGACTTTCGTGCGGAAAGAGCAGCACTTTAATTTTTCTGATTGCGACTGTCCGGCTGAGCGCATAGCTCCGCTGATTGAAAGGAATTACAATTAAAGGAATGCAAATACTATCAGGTTTGCGTACAACAGTCAACTATGTAGATTATTTATACTAATATAACTAAATATAATGTTGTTATTATTGACATTCTTTCTATAATTTCAAGATTCAATATTCAAAAGCTTCTTATTTGGCCAGCCCTATAATAATTAAGCACAAAAATTTTAACACCAGTGAAGAAGGCCATACCATAAAACAAGGCATTCTATTCCGTCTTGATACTAAGGTAACGATGCATCTTTTTTTTGGTAGGTATAGAAGACAGAAAAGTAGTTCTAAAATTACTTATCATATAAAAACATGGTGATTGCAAGTTTTATTCTTCATAAAGAATAATAGGTATTTTTGGTTACTAGTTCACATTGCAGGTCCCACACTACCGTGCGCAGTGCGCTATTAATTAATCTTATAATTCATGATCGCGCTTTATCTTATAATAAACGAGATTCCATAATTATTGAAGGGTGCAGAGCGCGCGGTAGCGTCCCCCTGATACTTACCATTTATACTTATCTAACACGGAATATGGCAATTAATCTCGCAAACTGTTTTATAACTAAGCCCACCATGTGTTACAATTCTCGAGGAACGTCTGTCTTTTTTGGGATTGGATCATTTTTTAAATTAAATTGAAAAACTTTCTACGATAAATAAGTGTTAAGGATTGACCTTTCTATCTAACGATTGGACTTTATACAAGTTATTATTTTCGATATCGGATGTTATGAAGACAAAATCATTATCAAAAAAAACCACGTTGATTTACCAAAAAAATTCTACATTTGGGAATCGAAAATCCAATGAAACAACCATTAGTATTTACTACTAGAATAAAATTAAAAGACGGGTGTAACACAACGTTTTATCACAAACAGTATCCTCAATCTTCCTATATACATACAATATTATTTCCACATTATATTCATCCTTGTTCTGCGAACAATTTAGAAATAACGAGAATGTCGAGATAAAATAAGAATATTTTGCAACGCACTCATTTATTGCTTTATGTAGGATATATGTTGTTCCGGCTGACTCGTGAGAAAGCACACTTGTTATATCGAGGGCGTTGCTTAAAAAACAAACAGCGGTGGATATACTATTAGCAATCCGCGAACGATCCATCACACACGTCAGTTTATTAAAGCTGTTTAACTATACAGGGAAACATTCATTAAGTATCCTATAATAAAATATATTTTAGATTTTGTTTAAAGCGTCCCGCGTACTTCATTCTATAAATTCAGATCATATACCTAAGGCTCGTTCTGAGAGATTCCTTTTTATTTTTTCCTATTTACTGTTCTTAAGTGAATTTCAATAAAATTATTATTACTATAAACATGACCTCCTGATGATGAAGCTTTCTTATGATGAAAGAAACATTCAGTGTTTGTCATCATCATCAGCCTATATCAGTCCACTGCTGGACGTAGAACAATGCCTTCCACAGTATGCGGTCCTCCGCGTAACCCATTCGGCGACGTCCTGCCGTCCTCGCGAGGTCATCAGTCTATCTGGAAGGAGGGCGCCCCACACTTCTGGTCCCCATACGTGGCCTCAATTCCAAGATTTTCCTCCCCCATCCGACGTCGCTAGCTCAACAGATGTGCCCGGCCCATTGACACTTCAGACTTCAAGATGTCGTCCTCTTTAGTTCTCCGACGAATTTCTTCATTTCGGATTCTATCCCCATAGTTCTCTCCATCGGTCGCTGTGCGACTTTTAACTTATGGGCCAGAGTCAGAGTCCAAATCATTGCGCCGTAGATCATTGCGGGTAGAACGCACCGACTTGTATTTGCGAAGTATGGAGCGGAATTTCCCGTTGTATTTGTATTAGTAAACTTTACCAAATACTGTCAATTTTTTATTAAATAATTTTTGTAAAATTTTCGTGTACGGATCTCGGTTTTTTTGTCTATCCTATTTATACTGCTTATTATGGCGTAGCAAATCTTAAATAGCTCTTTAAATGAAAATGTAAAAGTTTATACGTAGTCATTTTACAAATATTTTACGTCGGCGCATAGCTCTACACTTTTATAACTTTGACTTTTACTGTTACTAGAGAGAGTTCTTGAGTTCTAGTTTTCAACTTTCGTACTTTAAAAGTGAAAATAGACTCGTTTTTTTGTCGTCGTTCGAGTTTAAAAAAGCTAAAACATACATAAGTTATATGGACTGGTCATTTAGATCAACGTGAAACCTATCGCGTGGACTAACCATCTTTCGCCCAAATCCCCTTGTGTGTGTCACCCTCAATATATTTTATTATAGGATTGCAATTCAGTTAAAATCCATTAGCCCTATTAAGTAATTGCTAAAACTTTAAATTACTAAGACATCTTGAAGTCGGCAAAAAGTACTTCGGTAGATCCTGATAGATATGTGGATTTTTAACTTCAATTTCGAACTTTTCCAACTCAAACTTAGCCTTTTTTCAAATGAAATTCGAATGTGTCCTTGTCAATTTTTGAAGGTAAACCTCAGAAATTAATTTGTGAAAAGTCTCATTTGATTTGCAAAATGCTTAAATTGATTTTAATATAGTCGCTTTAATTCCATATATTGATGGAAGCGACCCTTAACAAATCTATTACTGTAAGCCGTCTATACAATGACGCTAATTTGATCAAACACTAATCATTAGGTCGATCTTATTACGCTAATACGGCAGATAACGATGATCTCACCAATAAAGCTAAGCAGGGGTTGTTCTAAGCTTTTCACAAGTTATTTTATTTATGTACATTTGAGCAACGATCTGCAATTGCTGCATGCATAACATTTATTAACATAATGTTGTAAGTTAATATAAGAATTCAAACCATTACGTGACATCAAGCGTGTTGTTCAAATCATATAACTCCTGATCCAGTGTAAGCACTGAGTTATAAAAATAAATAAATAAATATGTGCTCACGCCCTTAACCCAAAAGGGATATCATGGGCAGAGATCATGGATTTCCATTTGGTGCGATCCTGACACACCTCTCTCGCTTCTTCTACATTCATGCATCTATGCATAGTTATACGCTAACAAAAGCAAATGTATAAAGAGCATTATATAAAAAAACCACATATTGCAATTGAACAATTAAAATATATGTGTTTAGAATTTCACAATCGACAATATGATACAGAACAAGTATACATTTCACTATTAATTACAAACAATAACAACGAGACCGCCCATTCAATCGAACCGTATCAAAACCCGAGGTGCTTGTTATATTATTATTACCGTCCTAATCAGCATACGTTTCCACCGCACAATTTCCAACCGAGCGATCCCATAACAATATCCGACACTAATAAAGGTCTCAATCCTTTCAGCCGTACGATATTGTCTACTCTAATTGGCATTAAAATCCGCCGAAAGAACTGAGGTAACCCCAAACAAGCGCTTATCACCACATCAGTGCACTAAACCCGCATCCTCGCCGCACGCCCGCCGCATCCCCGCCTCTGGCTTGCAGCTAATGAATATAATACTTCGCCCCCAGGTACTATAACGGGGTCGATTAAGATCGGTCACGTCAATAATTAGCTCGACAAATATACTTTAATATGTAGAAAGGTGAGAAGAGACTAGTTTTAATGATGAAAAACTCGTTGATTAGTGATTTGTATTTCAAGAAAGTTACATTTAAAAGAAATCAACCCTCACCATACTTCACGTGATTTATTTTCATTACTATTAGCCATGAATTAAATAAAGATGTCCATTGCTGGGCGTAAGCCTCTTAAATGAATCGCCTCAAGGTGGTCTGTCGCAGCCCATTGGACTCCTAGAATCTTGAAAACCAGAGTGTCCCGCCATGGCCGCTCATTATCCGTAGCCACGTTGAGCAGTGAGATCGTATTATTACTTAAGTTTAATATTATAGGTTCTGTTATTTGTAGTGTCTATACTCAAGCCTCATATTATGTGCATTTAATAATCGTACTTTCATTGATGTATAAAAAAGGAGTACGCGATGTAATTAATGTAAAAGGGTTATAGAGTTACGTCGACACAAGACCGAATTGACGTAATCTTAATAATTGCTATTTGCGGTGTATTCATCCGTCCGTGATACTTAAGTAAACTGTACATTATTTAATAGAAATAAGCATTCTCTTTGAGAAGTTACCACAGTTTTTTCTACATTTAATTAAATATTATTATAGCTGATATGTATTTGAAGAAATAACCTTCCTTAATTTCAATAGCGGATAGTATGATTACTTCGAGGTAGTCGCATGCGCTCTGAGTGGTTTGTTTTATGTTTTGTATCGAACGTAAATAATGTGTCTTCTAAATGTACTATTAAAATTGATCATTTCTTAACACCACTTACCTACTCTATAGAAAACTAATGAAATAGCTTCTAAAAATATAAGCTCTGTCAACAATCATATTAAATAAAATAATCACAATTTAGTTTAAAATGTTATGATTGAAAATAATATAACAGCAATGTCCATGCAGTACAACGTCGAAGGGTGAAAGCCCTCAAGGGACGCGCCGTATTATAACCGCGCATAATATCTGCGTCGTCACTCAAGCGCAATAAATACCCAAATAAAGCGCAAATAATACCCAAATCGCTCATCACCGCTGCCGTACCTCCCCCAACTATAATTATCTATAATCAGAAGCTACCCCGTCTATATAATCAGCGTGCGTACGACGCGCCGTATTCATTACGAACACTATGATTTGCATTACCGTTGACTTTGATTGCACAAAACGCATATGTGTTTATTTGCAGTACGTTCAAATAATGTTATAAAATAATTTAAAAACACATTTAGTAATAAGTCGACTAACCGATTATGTTTATGTCCGTCCACGCTAAGGTAATATAAATAAATGATTTATTGAAAGTTAAATCGAGATATAATATTTTAAGTATGCATTCATAACTATTCTTAGTATAAATGATAATTTTACCTATACATTTATCTGAGATATAGTATCAAGATGCGTACAATGTTAAAACAATAGAGGTTTCGCTGTATAAAAATTTAATTAAAATCATATTAATGTTAACAATTAAGCTGTCAAGAATTTCTACTGTGAATATTTTTTTCACGTTAAGTATAAAATACTGCGTATTTTACCCACGTCATAAGTATGCGTCGAAAATACGGCCTAACCCCGAACCTCGAGTCGATTAAGCATCACTAGGTCTTCCTTCAATTTCATATTTATAAACGGGGATTACGCAAAAATGCCAGCGTAATGGATCACCTACAGGACTTAGGCCGGGCGGTCCGTTGTCGGACACGAGGGGGGTCGGGAAGGCAAATTTCCGAGGGGGGCTAGGGCGGCAAGGGTCTGATCGCCGGGCTCATCCATCACGCGGCTCACGCATGTGAATTGGGGCGTTTTATCTGAAGATAGCCGTGGATGGATCCTGGATACCTATTTAAATATTTTGTCGTTTAGCGCAAGTTTATGCTTGTAATAGAACACGCATTATGACGGTGCTAATGATCAGCCTTGTATACTATTACAACTTGTAGTTAAATATTACTTATCACAAAATTATAATGAGTGAAGTAACATGTAAAATAGCTCTTATAGGTTCTATACAACTCTTAATATTGACCTTCTTTACCTTTAACGATCCATCCGTATCCATGTCACCATCTAAAGATTAAATCTCACAGAAACGTAGGTAAAAGAATATTATTTTCTTTGTTTTGCACACCTCAAGCATGTTCAAATGTTGAATGTTAAAAGTTCCAGGTACCAACGAGCATATATGCCTTAACGTCGACGACGATTTAGAAGAAGTGTGTAAGGTGCATCAGAATCGTATGGAAATCCGTATCCTCTGTCTTCCTGGGTTACGTCGGGAGTAGTTTTTGTTCATTTTATTTTTATAGCTTTTTTGTATTTGGTTACCACAGTTTCAAATGAAGTATCTCTACAAACAGGTAATGCTAAGTACAGAAACAAAAAAACATCAATGCAAGTTTCATCGCTACGCAGATGAAATGCTTGCAAAAAAATCAACAGGGTAAATTTCGACAAGCACACTTTTAAACTGTACCTAAATGACTCTTGATATTCTTTCGCCACTGTTCCTCGAATACCTTTTAAGTTTACCAAAAAAATACAAGTCCTTTCATTAAGCATCTCGCTGCGCCGAAAAGTTTATCCTCGGATTTGTTCGAGCTGTGATTAGTCACTTGACCACACTCCAAAAAAACCTATTATCTGGCAACAGTTTAACAACAAACGATACGTAAACAAGTGTTTTTAAGCTTTCATGTTTTGATTCCATATATTTACAATTGATAATCTATCTATTTTTATATAAAAATGAATCCGTATTTTCCTTGGCCACAGCATCACGCGTGAACGGCTTGACCGATTTCGATGAAAAAAAACTTTAAGAAGGTTGCGTAAAAATTTAGAAATGTTGAGAAAACCTAACGACCATTTTAACATTTCGCGTTTGACAATTCGAGAATATTTTTGGATAAATATCAGTTTAAAAGTTAGAAAAAAAAATGGCACGGAATATTGTTTTTTGAAAATTTCCATGTGCATCTTTGTACAATTTTTGTTAACAAACAAATAATCATGGATTTGTAAAACGATAACATATTAATCAAATGCACGGCGTATAAAACCGCAGGGCGCAGCTAGTTTTCATTGATTTGAAATCTATCAAAATTTTTAATATCGGGACGCTGTTGTATTTTATTAGATTTAGAAGACCGACCTTACAATCCTGTCTTTAATGAATACAGTCGTCCCTGTGACATCAAAAAAAACTATTCAGGAAAGATCTCTTTCCCTCTTAAATTCAGTATCTCTCTTATATTTTGTATGAAACTAAATAAGGATTGTAAACAGTAGCTAAGTTTCAATATAACTTTGGAACTATGTATTTTTGAATATCTACGACCTCCAGATTAAATTTATTTGGTCAATACTCACCACAAGCATAATTCTAGCAACATCGACACAGATATAGCTATAAAAACATCGCAACACGGAGGTTGGAGGGCAGAGGACGAGATACGAGAAACTTTCATTTGAAATCGATAACAGTCCATATCGAATGTCTCTAACAAGAGGCGACGTGACGCGCCATGACGCGGCTATCACCGTACCGGTGGAAGTGCCGTCTTCGCGACGTGACAGGTAAAATGAACGCGACCAATTGACACTGCGACACGTTGACGTAGCGCTATCGTTCCAGTTTTGTTTTACGGTTATCGAGGACTTTATATCACATACATATAAAGTATATTTTACATTGATTGGGTGGAACGAGATATGTTTGCAGTGCTTTTGAAATCCTGACCGTGATTGATTTGAGTGATGTTCCTTTTCGCGGGACGTCTTTATGAAGTGCTTGGTTTCAACGTACTTTCTACTTTTGCATTTTGTTTGAACGCTATAACAATTCATTTGAAATACGCAGCTATGTATCCGTGTATTCATCAGCCTTTAGTACTACTGGGAATAAAGTCTAACAACTAAGACGAGTGTTACGCAGTAATAGGGTATGTATAGTAGTAAGCCCGCAGGGGGACTTTTCCTGCCCATCCTCTAAAGTTCCCGATTGGTCTCCCCGTTCGATGTCTCTTTGGTAATCAGGAAAAAGTATATCAATTAAAGTTTTACTAACTCAATAAATTATATTACATGACAAATATCTATACAAAATTCCAACATCAAATGAATCATTTAATCTATAATTGAACGCTTTCGAATGTAGGACTCGATGGAGCGCAAAACAAATAGTTTGCGTTTAGAGTTTAGAGGTACGATATGCGAGTACAGGTCGTCAAACGGCCTCCGACTCTGAGCTAACTGTAATCGTACGGTGAAACTTAAATCGTGCGTGTATTTGTGGTGCGGCGAGCAAAGCGCTTCTCAAACTTTGTAAACAGATCAAATGGAAAGTAAAGGACATGCAATATTTAATTCATCACCTCTTGTATATAACTTTTGATGCAAAAATAAATTGAGTAGCATCCAAGATAGATTTACACCATTCAGATTGAATTTACAAAAGAAGAGTGATATTAGGAAAAACTACGAATCCATGACTTAGCTTGCTATCCAGCTATGAATGAATGTGGAACAAATTATTTTTTTATTAGGACCATACGAACAAAGATCCTTAATATTTGGTAACTCAAGAGTGTGAGTGGTTTCCGCCTTTTTAAATTGAAAGCGGTGATCACAGTCTGAGGGTCAATTCCTGGCTACCTTTAATGTTTTTGTTTAATAAATTCCCACGTATAAAATATTGTGCCTATCAGTGCTACAACCAATCAAATCAAATGAAGCGAAATAAGATTTCTGTGAAGCTAAGTTGTTAAAAAACTGATATTTCATTATTTTACCTACATCATTATCATCACTCTTTTCAAGCTTAAACTTGGTTGAAAATAGTTCACATAGTCCAATGGTGGATTCGAAGCCACGACCATATTGTTCATGTTTCGCAGTCTTACCATTAGGCTATTGGTTCCTTGAAACATATATTTGACATTGCCGTTATATTGATGGAGCCCTAAAGAACAGTTAAGAAGAAGTAGACCTTGGTATATAATTAGTAATAGATGATTAACCTTAGTAATTTCATTAAACATAATACTATAATTTGTACGAGCCAATAACGCTCGTATTTCTTTATTCATTCATCTCATCTTGAATTACCATCACCTGTGGTATTCTCAAAATGTAGGTAAAGGTTCATTGTACTATGTCTGTACCTCCTTGATACTTAACAAAAAATATAAATTGCTGTTATTAATTTAAATAAATTATATGCCAAAACAAAAAGCTTTCTGCTTTTAGCACGCAACCATAAGTTAGTGATTTCCTGAAAAAAAAAATTCATGGCATGTTTCTGTCGCCGCGGCCGCGTATAATCTGCCCATTGATCGTCGTAATCGGCTCGCAATCGAG
>JWHW01031383.1:103487-116495 GCA_000931545.1 Papilio glaucus | reverse complement strand
ATTATTTTATTGAACGGACGCTTTAAGTGGCAATATAAGATTTACAAATTATGTGGACGAGGTTCGAACCGGCGACGTCAACTCGGCCTTGGACGAGCGCCGGCGCGGATCCTTGTCGATATAAATTTGTATTTTTTAAACTACCATCAGCTCTATGAAACCATAAACCTTTCAAGTCTTGTAAGCCTATTTACAGACGGAGATAGTTATAGCGAAACGCTATTCATAGAGCTCGTTGGTCCCGATTGCGACAAAGGTTAAAAAATTTCAAGCTCAACGAGAAACCGGATCACACTCGGAAACAAACACTATTTTTTTTTATTAGTAGTAAAACGCTGAACTCACCAACTACGATAAACTATATACAGATAATTGGAAACTCAAAATAATTATACCTACGTTATAGCTGTAAAAGTAGCTAAGCAAGCATCCGATGCTTATAGATGGGGTTCTCAAACAACTGAAATCAATAGGACCCATTTTTTACAACACATACTTATTATGTATAGAAAAGTTACGTTCGCTGTCTTTAATTTATATAACCTGTTCAATTATTATCTGTTAAATTAATTCCTGACAGATTTATATTAAATAAAATATGTGAAAGTATGGAAGGCGGTATCCAGAGGTATATAAATCTATGCTTGCAGGTTTTTGCAGTTAACATCGTAGTTTATTTGACCGTAAGGAATAGGTCTAATGAACAGCGATTGGGTATGGCCTATTATAGGCCCGAGACCCACGAACTTCCGAGACACCAGAGGAACTGCAGACACGTTGCCGCTCTTTAAGGAAGGAGTACGCTCGCTTCTTGAAGGACCCTAAGTCGTATTGGTTTGGAAATATCGCTGGCTGGGACCTTGACAAATTTACAACTACGTGACGTCCAACCGTAACTAAAAAGTATAATTAACAAAATAATTCTTATACGTACCCGAATTCAATTAATGGAATTATTATACTGTGTAGATATTATTTAAAAATAAAACCAAATATTAATAATTAATAATCTATTTTCTTCTAATTAAAGTATGTCCGTATATAATTGGTAAGTGTCTCGTTATCATCCGATGTTAATTACCCGCTGTGATGAAAAATTTGTACTGGCTTGGTAAGTAGGTTAATATTTTTGATATCTCCACGTCATCATAGCAAAAACAACAATACCAGCAAACAAGATAGCGTTGCTAACGGTACCGACTGTTCAATTTCACGAAATTACGTCACCAATATGGACGCTAGGCACATTATCAATTTGCGGGGGTCATTACCACTTGTTTATGAAATTAGCAGTTCGCGTCCGGCCTCGCTCGGGTGGTTTTTAATGCCAAAGGTTTATAATTAAAAATGTACTTTATATAACTTTAGGATAATGTAAATTTCAATGGTGAATGAATTATCAAAATCGCTTCCGTTTCAAAGTTTATGCATGCTATGCATAGTAAACATAACAATCTTTTATCTTTTTGAAATATCTTATAACATTTAACGAGCAATTCTTTTATATATACCTATTTAATTCAGCTATCTCGAAAACGGTTCTTAGGTATTAGATCAAATTTTGTGTTTCGATAAAGTTGTTATTCTTCTATATTATAAGTGTCGTTCGCGAATTATTATTATCGCGAATTAATGCGAATTTTCACATAAAATACAAGTAATATAGTGACATCTCTTGAGGTTCTTCCATAGTTGTCAATGGATCATAACCTACTGATAAGTACCTTAAATTTCTGTGAGATGGCGCTATATGACATTATTCCATACGAAATATCTTTATATCATAGACATCCGCAACAAGCAAATTAGTCGCAGATGTGCTGCCTACCTTTAATCGACAGAGGAAGCGATAGACGGGAAAAAGGATATTCCTCTTCCCTATCCATCTCGTCCCTGTCCAAGCTATCCTGTCCTATCCTTATTAAGAAAGGATGCGAAGAGGAAAAGGACTGAAATTAGGCCTCCACAATTAGCGGGCTTATGCTTTGGCTATGCAAAATGACACGCTCAGATTATGTTAGGAAGGAGAGATCGAAGGACCGAAGACCTTGCATGTATTGTTTGAACATAGACCACACGCCAAAAGCGATTCTAATGCTTTTGAAATAATGTCGTTAATTTTACGAACTTTTTTGTGCGTTTTCTTTTCATTGGAGTGGTGTTGAGAGGAAGCGGGCTTCTAATTATAATATCCAATACGATTTTCCAATTCTGTTCTAATTCTAAATGAATAAAATTATAAAATATATACATATTACTTATATACCTTGCCATTTATCTTTTAAACAGGGAGACGTTTGGAATATCGCTAGGCCACTAATATGAGTGAAGCATCAGGCATTCACGCATAATAAATGTTAATCAGTGTTGAGAAAAGTTATAATTTGGAGTAATTCAAGCTGAGTTGTCACACTCCAAAACATAAACGAGTTGAGTGTTGAGATTGGTTATATTTTGGAGTAGCTAACTTGATTGTAACTTCCTTCAATCTTCCGACCTCAAATCTATAGGGAGCTGGCACAAGTTATATTTTGAAAATACGCCTACTCGATATAGATAAAGAATTACAAAAATCCATTCAGAAATTTCAAAGTTTACTCAAAACAAACAAATCTTTATTTTTGTTTATGTTTGAATTACTGAGAATATAATTAAATGGATTGTCCTGCAGCTATTGAAATTTAATTGCGGACATAAAAAAAGAAATGTAAAAAAATACAAAGTTACAGTAGCTTTTGAGGTCATTGGATACATATTATGTCTCATGCCTCATTATGTATACTACCTATACCAAAGCTTTATATGCATGTACCGAAAATATGATTATAAGGTGCTGCAATATAAACCCAAAGGGAATTTAACAGACGATAGTCAATTATTAAAACTAACATTTGCCCGCTTTCTTGCTTACTTTATACATAATATTACAAAAATAAAAGATTTGATTGTTCCGGAATAACTCAAAAATACTATCGGTATCGTCATATAAATAATATAATAATAATAACAAAGTAACAAGTACATTATTGTATGTTCAAATTGAAAAAGGCATTTCTACGAACCATCTCAATCTCGCATCGGCTCGTCGTTTATCTCACTTAATATTTCAATGTAACTAGCCCATAACATTTATATGTAAGGAGCCAGCCTCGGACCGCACGGGTAATTTCTCCATACAAACTTTCATCCCCTACTTTAGCCCTGGGTTGAATTTAGCCCCCCGACCGTATTCCCGCCTCGTTGTGGTTAGCCCACGGCCTCTAACCCCCACCGCTTAGTAGCCGAGGGCTTGTCACTCACGGTGTTCACCGTGAGGAACCCAAGACTGATCGAAAGGGCAGGACAGGCCAGAGGTGGCCGCTTGAGCTGGACTCGATTGAGTCCAACTTGCTTGGAGGTCTGGTATTGCAGTTCGTCTGAATCTGTCCCCGCGACTAAGTGGGAGACGGTGCCCCTCATTCCGTTCAACCGTACCACTTGCAGATGGTTTGTGGTCGGCGGCGGGACCTAAGACCATATCCGCTGCTGCGGGCTGGGAAGGCCTTTCGCTTTTGTAGCCCCCATGTACTTCAGGGGCCGTGTTCGGTGAAATCCGTTACCCACCCATAACAAAAGGCAGTGGCGTAGAGCGCGGTGGTCTTCCGGCGCGCTTTTCTGGAGGAGTATTGGGAAGTCTCGTCCTCCTCAGGGACGGTGCTGCCGCGGCGGCTGGCGCAGGCGAGGACGCGCATGTGTGTGAGAGCGTTTTCGTAGCGTCCGCAAATATGGGCGGATATGCATAAGCATTTCCTCACATTAAAAAAATGGGTATGAATTTGAAAAAATCCTTTATAGCGCTCGCCTACGTAATAAAAGAAAATATAATATATCCTAATAGACTAACAATGGGTTTCCACTAACGTATAAACTCGTCTCAAACATACTATTGTCATCTCAGTTTCTTCAAACATACAGAGGAGAAAGCTTGTTCGATGCACGATTTTACGGCAGTGGAAACACACGGTAATACTGACTGACTAATTGGCACTGAATAGGATTTAAAAAAAAATTATGGTTGCAGTGAGTTCTGAAACATTTTCATAGTTATAATGCTATATTTAACTTTCTCCTTTTTCATAACAAATTTATTTATATTTATTGTAAACCTAAAACTGTCATAATAATATTACGTTAACAACGTCGTCATGTAAAACATTATTTAGGACTGCATAGTTTAGTTTATATATTTTTTATAATGTTTAACATTGGAAACTTTATTAAAATATAAACTCTACAAAATACAAGAATAAAAAACAAAATCAATTGATAGACAAAATGAAAACAGAATTTTCACGAATATTTGCTCACGCCATCTGTTTGGAACGTATAGAACTATTTTGGATTATGAGGACGTGCTGCCATCTGTCACCAGGCCGTGTAAATGGGCTATGGGTAAAGCGTAATGTCTGAGTAAATTATAGAGGGCACCACTACGAAAAATCCCCTCTATTTTTTAAAGTTGATTTCATTTTATTTATTAAATATTTCCTTACATAATTACAATAAAATACGATGAATTTAAACTGTTACTGTTTGAATGATCTGTTATTAAATTTGGACTTTTTTCACCTCTTCTTTGTTTGCTGCGTAATAGACTGTTTTACCGACCTCAAACCATTTCCGCTTGTCGCTTGAAGACATCACGCAAACGCAAACTCGATGTAATGTAGCTAACTTCATTTCATGAATGTTCGATCTCCTTCAACTGCGTTGAGGCTTGTACATTTTGGAGATTACGCTTTTCGGTAATTATTGTTTTGTTCATTGAAACAGTGCAGTTTAGTATTTAATTATTCCTATTCTAGTCAAAGGTGAGTGCGACGAATCAGTGTGTCCTGTGACTGGAATAAATTGGCGCGTTAGATTCTGTCAACACAGCATAATGTGAACATGCTGTGGGGTTTATGCACGTGTAATTACAATACATTTGCTATTTTCCATTTGCAGAAATGGCTCTAAGTGTTGCACTACCTCTAACTGGATTGGAGACGGAGAATTTCAACTCGTTCAGCTCGTTCATAGACATAGCGGGCTTGTCTCAATCGCAGACAAGTCCGAGTCCATCTGTCTCTAGCGAGTCTAGCGGTATCGGCTCGCTGGGGTCGCTTAAATCTGAGTCAGTGAATAGCGACTCCTTACCTTCTAGTCCTCAAACAACAGAGAAGGTGAGCATTATACTTATTTTGTACATTTTGTTTGCATTCGTCCTGGCCTTGACCTCTCTATTTTCATAATATTCTGTAATGGCGAATGTCTTACGCTAGCATTATTGTGTACAAATGATATTCGATAACGGAAAGTTTTTGCGAACCGAAAGGTTAAAGATGAAATATGAGATAATTACATCCTTATTAAATTAACAATAAATGTTAACAAAATATAATCCTATTATAGTTATTGTATGGAATTACGTTAAATTTATACCTACTATTAAAATGTCAATGGCAGGTGCAGGATGAATGTTACTTTTTGAATGGTTTTTTTTTTCGTTTATGCTTTTGGTCTAAATAATTTTTATTGCATTTGGTTAAGTATTTTGTACTTTTATTATTTCAGAAGGTATTCGAACCATTCGTGCAACCTCAACCACGTCCAAAGGAACCGAAGCCTGAAGATATTAAAATAAAATATGAACAACGCGACATCCTCAACCTGATGGCCAATCTCACTGATTCTCGATGGAACTACCGAGCTACAGTGCTGCCACCAAAGGATCCGGCACTGTTCTTTGCCAACCGCTCGCAGTATCATCGGTTGGGGCCGTTTGGAGCGCACACACAGTATGTAAATGACACTTGCCATTTCTGTGGCTTCACTTGGGTCGTGGCCGCCAAGGATTGATGTGACAATGTATCATCATACACTTCTGAACAAACTAATGTTGAATGGGTATGACTGGGACACATCAGGGTGCATACTGACTTCTATCTTCAAATAGTTTGGTGCTTACATTGCCATACCCAACCTGTAAATCAACGACTTCAGTTTTTTTCTACTGACGACTTATCATTTTATACTTAAATGATAGGATGCTCCACTTACCTTATGGAGTGTTTGTATTTCACATTATCGTTATTGCTTTAAATTTAGGATACAGTTTAATTAATATTAAACTAATAATTTGACCAAAACATTGCAGTTCCTTCTCTCGGAACTAGTTGTTGATTTAGTGCAATTTTTAAATATTTTTCTATGTCATGGTGCCTCACTGCTGTGGCCCAGTTTTACAGATGACTGTGGAATATTTAAGTGGTTATCGTCCCACGTATTTTGTAGAGTTACATTTTGAACGTGACTTAATACTGTGATCTTAATTTAACAAAGCAATTTTAGAAAATTCTGTAAAACGAGTGACGATGTAAATTAATTTTGTTTTGTGTTAACTTATTTGATTGTGTGATACAGTTAGGCTTAATTTATATATAAATAAACAATGCCATAAGAATACAATTAACTATAATTTGGCATTTTCCTTCTCTAAGCAACTGAAAATAACTTTGATCGTATTCTTCCATTGATGTTAAAATAATCTAATTAATGAAAACATAAGAAATCATCTTTTTAATATATTATGCTACACTTAGTTCCTTTTAGAATTGTTAATGATTTGTTATCCAAAGAATCTATTTGTTTTTAATATGAATATTATATATTATCTATAAATTGTTGATCAAAACAATTTATATTGATTAGTATAAAATACAATTGGTTGATAATTTCAATCATTGGATTTTGTTCCCAAATAAAATTTAAAGCAATATTTTAATTTCAGACATTTATTTGTTAATAATGAGTTAGTATTTCCCACCATAACATGTAATAGTTATTATTTAAATATTGTTTTATAATTATCCTTAGGGCTCTAGGTGTAATGATTTTAATATATTCCACAGTCATAATCAATAGGATTGTCAATGTTTAAACCAAAAGGCTGCTTCTCGGATGTTTTATTAATTACGGTTTTGACGAGATGGCACGAATTTAAGCCAAGCTATAGGTTAATTTTAAGGTCTAATTATGATGATTGTTGGATTTACCGTCCGAGCATTACATAATAATAGTGATGACGTAATCTAGACGATATGATCTTGATACATTGCCCTAAAATCAAATTCCTATTCTATGAAATGCTTAATCGACTCATTTACTTTGTATGACAAGCTCGTACGGAACATAGTCAGATGGGTTATCAGTGCATATCATCACAAATTATTGCAGTGATTAGATAATCTAAGGTATTAGTAGTTGTTACAGATGTTTTAAAGTGTTTGAGTCATTGATGTGCCCAGATGCTGGGCTTTAGTGAAATTATACTAAGTGTGGTTTACAGACTGGCAATATCTCTATGTACATGCATATTTAAAATATAATATCCATGGTCTCGTAATTTTAGTCAAGATATTTAATAGTGTGAGTCTCTTGAATTATGTGTAAATAATTTGTAACATACTAATAACTATAATAATATAATACTTGATACTGTCCTTTTGTGCAACTTTAGTTCTGCTATGTTGTGATCAGCTTTAAATTGTAACTGGAGTATTTGTACACAATAATGTTGACATATTTCCCACAAAGTTATTTTTTATAAAAAAAATGTTGATATGTGACAATACAGTTTGTAGTTTTCAAAATTTTCTTTATACAAGGACTTCGCTAAAGGTGTGAAAAATATTTGGAAGGGACCAACATCCATGCATTAGTTTGAGTTTTTAATGAATTTCACCAAAAAAATTCACATTCAAAAATGAAGTTTTTTATCTAGGTCTAAATTGACATTGCATTTTATAAAGCGCTTTATCTTAGTCATCACCACAGATTTTTTGTTAATGTCTCTAATTAATATACTGGGCTATGAACATAATTTACTGATAAAAAAAATCAGATGTTGTTTATACAAAAATTATTTATTTATTTATTATAGTGTTTCAGTGGGTCATGAACTGAACATAGCATGGATCTCAGAATGCAGCTTAGATTAATACATCAAAGCTATAAGTGAACACCATTTCCATGGTCAGGACCACACCTGTGAAGTAACCATCTAGGGGCGTGGCTTTGTGTACATAGCATACTAAATCCTCACACATACTCTCAAAATGGTTGTTATCGTTATTTTTAATCCAATGTTGCATTCAGATTATTTTTAGTTTTTATCTCTTTAATAATGACAAAGCTTCGATCGAATGTAGTTCAAAGAAAGTATTCGGAGCGATACGCACAGTTTTGTAAGACGCCGTGTTGTGAACGTGCCGTAGTTTGCGACTCTGCCTGTGCGGACGCGAGAGGCCGAGGTGCGATGCAATATTTGCATTCCAGTTTGTGTTGTAAGTTAGCTGCGGTGGATGGTGTAGTTGTTAATGTTTATTTAAATCCACATTGCCAAATATTTTGGTTGTTGTGCTATTTATTTGAATATTTTTTCCGAAGTAATCAATTTAGTACCTTCCAATAATTGTCTTTAAGTAAGTTTACAATGTTTAAATCATTTCAATTTTATGCATTTTATTTTGTTTAGACAAATCATTATACACGATATTATAACTATTATCTGTTGTATTTATTATGTATTGTTCATCATATATTTATATTATTTTTTTCTCATTGAACTGTAGTCAAATGACAGTATTTTTATAATGAAAATTGTATAAGGATGAAGGGTTTTGGCTGGGCAGTGCAGCCGCGGCGCCGGCGGCCGCCAGCCCGGCTGTATTGTATTACGTATATCTGATAAGCATTATGTAGGTTTAGCGAAATAGAATTAACTCGGAGACAAACTCCAAGTACCAAAACTTATTGGTTCGATGTTGTTCTCGTATTATCGTGATATAGTGCGTCGCGCGCGGCGCAGAGCTCAATACTTTAGTAACCCTTAAGAAAATTAATACCTCTTTTGAAAAGATTATAATATATATAATATAGTATATCCAATCGATAATCACATATTATGTATTTCCCTGTTTATTTTGATGTGATATCATAAATGACTGATCTGAATTTAGTTTTTAAGTTGGTTATTGATATGCAGTGCTATTTCGAGAGTGTAATTAAGATTTAATATTGAAAGTGCCAATGCTCGTAATTTAATCTATGACTGTTCCTTTAATATAGCTGTCGGTGCGAGCCGAGCCCGCGCGGGCCCCGCTCGCGCCGTCCTGGTCGACTTCAGTATAAGCAATCGTATCTTCCTTGTAACGTTAAGTTATCATACATTACTCGTAACGACATCCTCGTAATGTGCACAATCTCAGTAATGCTTGCAATATTATGTGTAACGTGTTTTAATTTCTCACTTTATAATTTAATCCAGCGTAATATTAAGAGTACAATATGAGATGATGTTATATCATACTAGTATCAAAATTAGCCGAAGATGTTAATATTATTAGTTAGGTAAAATTTTAACATAGCTTCGTATAATTGGGATGTTTTAGTATTTAGTAGTGTATATTTACGGCGTAGTGGCAAGCGAGATGTCGTCTCGCGAGTGAATTGTAATGTTAGTGGCAATAATACTCGAGTTGTAATTTCCGCCGAGAGAGTGCGCCACTGGCCACTGCCGCGCATACGCAACTGAACGATAGACACTAGGCGTTTATTTGTTGTAATTATAATAATAGCCGTAGGTATTTTATGGTACTTAAATAATTATTCTTGCGATGCCTTAATTCTGGTTGTCAATTAGACATGTCTGCCTAGAGTGTTATCATTGTTTTTATTTATTTTAGTTTTTGCTGTTCCGGCTTCCTCCGTGAACTTCCAGTCCAGGCTGTTCTTTTGAAATAATTTTGAGGTCGATTTATTTTTACCTAAGTGTTCTTATTAAATGTTACCAAAATGTTTTTAATAAAATATTTTTATATGTAGCCCGTTTTGTTTAATTTTTACTCCCGCTCTATGTTCTATCAATAATTTTTAGCTAAACTATTTTTAACATAGTGGAGGAGGTAACGTCTTCCTCGTGAGTGTATAAATAACGATGTACGTGACTCAGTGTCTAAATGTTAATGTAAACAACTCGGATTTTGCAAGGGAAAGAACAAAAGTGTTTTTTAGATTTGCATAAGATATTTTATAACACCAACACAAGATGTGTCAGTCCGTGGGTCTACACTGCCGAAAATATTGTCATCGCAGTTTTTTTCAGGGAAAAAGATAAAGCTTGTATCGATACACGTTTTTACGCCAGTGGAACTTGACACATGTTGCTATCGCAACAGCGAAATATAAAACTGACAAACCAAATATAAAAACTGTTTGGTTCGTGAAAACAAGACTTGCACTTGTATATGTATAACAAAAATAAATTGTATGAGCATAGAATTATATTAAAATTTAAGTATACTAATTTAAATCATATTGATTCAATAGGATCAAATAATCAGTAGGATTTAAATTCGGGCATAAACACCGTTCCAATGCTACAAAATATACTATACCATTTTTTCTAACAAGTAAATTGTTAATATAACAGTTTGATATTTTACTTTATCAGTTAACATAGAACCGTTTTTTAAATGAACTATTATTTGTTACGTACAATAATGTTTGTATTTTTTTACGCTTAAAATTTTTAATGTGTGAATTTCTATCGCGTCATCTTGTTAACAAGTCGAGAAGTGGAATATAGTACGCACATAATCACGGTCACATCTGCCGCGGTGAATACAAAATAATTACATCATATGTGTTCTAAACCGTATTCGAAACTAGGTACGGTGTTTTAGTGTTGATTACCGCTATTTAACTAAGCTTATATACTTAAATAGTTATTTACAAAAATATATAATTATAAAACCTATATTCGTATACATAGAGACAAAGAATGTGTAAATTGTTCAGTATTAGCTCGATATAATGAGTGTATATACTATTATTCATGTAAGAGTATACGAGGTGAGGGTTAATCTCAAGTCACGCTATGCTTCTCAGGGCTATACATGCACTGATTTCAAGCTGGTCTCAAGTTACGCAATTTTTTCTGGATCCAGCCCTCAACTCACTTCACTCACTTCAATCACTTTCGCCTAAACTCCTTTCTATTATTATAATAGTTAAACCACGAAACAAGATCGTGTGTTCGTACCTTTACTCCTACCAAGAACATTAGCCTAGTTGGAATTATTAACTAAAATGCCACTTCATGAACTACAAACACAAATTGTCAATGATGGTCATGTTTTGAACAATCCCTAAAGCGAGAAGCTCTTCCATCCTTAGGTCGAACCTGATTTTTTACTGAGCACGTTATAAAAACAAAACTAGCTATAAAAATAAGTCAACAATTTCAATAATACCGGCGACAGTATCATTAAATACGTTGCTACCACGTTAAATAAATAATATTCGTCAATATAACGTAAATTTATAATTTATTGTACCAGTAGAAAATACGATTATCATTATAAAACAGTGTTATACTCGACATACGTCGCTTTACCTGATTGCGTAATTGTTTTTACAAAGTTTGATAAACACCGCGATTACATCGCAAACATAATCTAAATATCTGTACAATTTACATGTCGAAAACTTCTTGAATCAGAAAATAAACAAGGAATTTTATCTTTGAAACCTAAGATATAAATAGCTGAATTATGTGGATCTCTTTGTTCTGAATCAAATTTATAAAAATAAAACTCGGTTCTATTTAAAACCACAAAGACAGAGATAGCAACATTTTCGACGACGTTATAAGTCATCAATAAATGAGTACGTAGGTATAACCATATTAGATAAGTGATAATTTATCACTGCAAATTAATCTCATTTGTCGTCATTATTTATTTATTATTATTTATAGCAGAAAGTGGCCAACGAAGAAGCTTTTCACCCGATATCAAGTGATTGCTATCCATGGAAATCTGCAACTAGGTAATGAGTTGCAGATTACTGATGCGTTGCCTACCTTTAATGAGTAGAGGTAAGCATTTCCTCTCCATTTCCTTCCCCCTTCAAATCCTCTGCCCCTTTCCTTATTACAAAGGGAAGAAGAGTATAATAAGGTCTACGGCACCTTACTCATTAGCCGAAACGCAGAATACTTTTAATTCACACCTGTCTTCTGTGAGGTCGTGGTATTTCACCGGTCAAGCCGACCCATTCGTGCATTGGTTTTACATAAGCTAGCTACATTTTGAAATTTTACATTTGCTTTGCGTGTTTAATTTAACGTGAGTAGGTCAAATCATCAAACAATATCTATCGAGACTCTTAGGTGCCAAATAGACAGTGAATTAAAAGAATAATGTTTGTTCATGCGTTTAAAATGTAGTTGAAGTTTTCATAAATGTCACATTATAACATGTAAAATAATAAAACAACGAACACTATTAAAGAAGTTTTTACATCTTTCGAAGGTTAGGTACCTATATTTGGAGGACCTAGAATTTTGTTTCTCAAAACATTACCTTACTTTATGATAACGGTTAATGATAATATAAGTGATCCACGGACGGACGCAGTTTTTATAGAATCCGAACTTGTTAGAACGTGTTACAATTAAATGCGTAATATTTTTTTTTTAAATAGGTATCTATACAATATACCAGCAGTTAACTCATTGAAAATTAAATAAAAAGGAAAAAAATCGTTTTATTTTCTATATTTTAATTATAAAAAATATAAACTTTATAATTTACAATGCGCGACAATTCACGAACGCTGGACTTCTATTTTACATAATACGGATGCTTTAATCGTTCATAGGTCAGTTATTTCGACATTGCATCATAGTAGCTTACACTTTAACCTCCATGTTACATATATTCATTCTGATAGGTAGTTATCTTTTCTGACGCTAATCAATAATTGTGGTGAGCTAAGATAAATAAACAAAATGGACGCTTTGATAAAACAGACACTAAGCCGCTTTACTGCCATCTAGAGCGTTACAGAAACAACAATTCGACAATTTTTGTCTGAGCTAAAGAGAATGAAGCGCCATCTATATTTCTAAGAGTGCTGGTT
>JWHW01031383.1:43831-66282 GCA_000931545.1 Papilio glaucus | reverse complement strand
TTCATTCATAATTGCCAAACTTTTCTCTTCGTAATACAATAAAAATTTGAATCATCTTCATCTAAACTCTTTGTTTTATTTTGTTTTAGAAAATTTCTTGTTGAAAAACCCTTACAAACTTGTAATAAAACCTATTTGTATATGGCTGGTTTAGATGACTTTCCGTCAAAATGAGTGAATCTAATAAAGACATTCGATACATATTAAAATTTCATTAAAAACCATAAAAAAAAATGTGATGTTTATAGACCTAATAGGCAGTAAGAGTACCACAAAATTGGTTTCAATTTTAACCTCCCTCGTTCTGATCCCTGTGTGGGTAATTTGAAAAAAGCTGAGGACACAAAAAAGCTCGATTTTTGCCACGCGAGCTCACTGAAAAAACCTCGTGAACCGTGTACTCATTTGCGATTCTTTCTTTAAAGATATTGAGAACTGGTGATGAAAAGTGGATCGTGCGGTTGGTCAGGCTTCACAGACTGTGCCAAAACCTGGGTCAACCCGCAATAAGGTGTTGTCTCTTCATCTTCCTACCCTTTTCTAATAAGAAAATAATGGGAAGGGAATAGGATTTGACGGAGGAGTGGATAGATAGGGAATGTAAATATCCTTTTTCCTATCTATCCCCTCCTCTGTCCATTAAAGGTAGGCAACGCATCTATAACTCATTAGCTTATTGCAGATGCCTCTGGGTAGAGGTCACTTAATATTAGGTGAAACACTGCACGTCTAATATTTAAAATAAATATAATAATGCATTGAGTTTTCTTATAAAATGTGATTTTTCTCCAATGTATTGCATACATTCATACCTCCACCTCACTCATACTATATAACGATGTTGACTCTCGGAATCGACCGAGTTAATCTTGGAAGTTCGTTCAGAGACTAGTACGGCTAGAGACGGAAGCCGTAGAACAAAAGCAGTAACGATCTTGCCACTCCGCATAACTGCTAACCATAGTGGCAATATGGCCGGCGATGGAGCCTACCTCTTCCGCGGCTAGGTGTAAATAGTAGTTATTTGGTTTCGGGGTGAAATTACATGAAATAGTGATTGTCACGCATAATTGAATCGTACCAATGTGACAATGTTCATGTTTTTTTTTTTTTTGGTAGTAGAAAGAAATCGAACAAGCGGGTCACTTCGAGCTGTTCTGAAGGTCACCTACCGTTACCCATTAATATCCGCAACAAACAAATCAGTAGCTGATACGGCTAAGAATGCCTGGCTAATAAATATAACATATATTATGAGAAGGAAGACGTTTGCAGTTCCTTACTCATCAAACCAGACGCGGAATTACAAATAAAGGTCTTCGCACATTACACAAACTTCATGAAACTGCGACTCGAAAAACATAGAAATGTAGACTTTTTAACGTGATCGGTGGAAAGTGAGAAATTGTACAATTACGTAAATTGTGTACGACGCGTGGATCACTCGCAGTAGTGTCGGGATACAATCGGAGTTGAGTTTGTCTAGTTTGCCAAATCAAAATTTTACATAAAAGATAGAATCTTCTGAATAACCTATCCAGAAAAATATTGCAAGTGCAAGTTGTATAATTATAGTTATAAGTATAAATATACAGGTAGTTTATTTCTTATGCACGCGGTTTGGAGCATCCTGTCAATTTTTAGACAGGGGTTTGTTTGACAAAAAATGTGATTCATTGCTACAGTTGCGTCGAAAAAGATGAATGAAATTGAAAACGGCCCAAACTTAGTAATTTTGGATATAAATAAGTTGGGTTAAATCTTTATCTTACCGGCTAAGAAAACTGTGGTCTTCAGTTTTGTACACATAATTTCCGAATAATAATTATTACTGGGGAGAGTTTCCATAACCTGGCATCATTGTATTTTCCACGCATATATTTCCCTTAATTAAGCCGAGGATACACATGCCTGTTAAATGGAACATGCATGCATTTTAAAGTTACTGACTCAATGTGAAAAGATATGCAAGTTAAACTTGCATGCAATTTGCGTCCTTGCATGCCTGTGTAATAAAACAAAGCTTGCGAGTTCAGACTCATTTTAATGACCAAAAAGTGCGTACAATATTCTTAATGCAGACTACCTCTAAAATCAAAATAATACCTACAGATAACATACAACTCAGAACATAGATTATAAATAATATAAAGCAGCCCCCTATTTGCAAGACATATACACAAGTCAGTTCACGAGACAGTAGGTATCAGTCTTAAGCTTTTTTGCAATGGAAAACATTCGAAGTGAACAAAATAGCATCGTATTTCAATTAACAGTACAATGTGAGGCTAAATTAATGAGAGAACAAGGGACGGATTTGGATGAAAGATTAAATTAGCAGAAAGGAAATGTTGTGCTATCTACTTGCGTGGCAGGTTCGGGCATGCCATGCCAGTTAATGTAAACACATGACAGTAGGCGGTTTTTTTTACTGCCTTGTCACTGTTAGCCTAGAGAAAGCTTTTACAGATTCACCAGGTTTCAGGAGGCAGAGCGCAGAGGGCGCTTAGTCTAATCCTCTTTGCAATAACTAAGCTCCCTCGGGAGCCTCGGCTCGTTACTTTAGAGTTATAACCGGATTGGGAGGCCACCGAGCTCTAAGTTGCGCTTAAGTTGCTTCGGCGGACACTCCATGGAGTGACTTGGCTGAAGGGCTCCCGAGACCTCGGCTTGTGCTGTCACTCATTACGCGCTTAGCATTCCGATTCGAGGGTGCCCGAGAGGGCCGAGCCTCGGCTCGATCGGTAGCCTTTATCTGAATACAAGTATTATTACAACTAACATTACTACAACTTCAGAAAGCGTTAGCGCTAGGAGAAGTGTCGGAAGAAACTCCAGCAACGCTTCTATCATGAGTAGGGGAGAAAACTCTGTCAGCTATGTGGCTGTATCGGGAGTGACAGTAGGCGGCCTTTGCAAGGAGCTTTTATGTAAGTGTGCAAGCTACAGTCATGTGTATTCCCTCCTTAACGGGTGTACGCTCATGCCAGATCTTTATCTAAGTATATAGTATAATTTTTCCTCGTATGTCAGAAAATTTGAAGTTAAATGTTCGCTTTTTGGTGACTTTTGCTTTGGTCTGCCACTTTGATATAATTATATTTTTTCGAAGTTCCCACTCTTACTGAGTCCTGACGTAGATAGCAGTTATTACATACTCTTTGAGTAAGTCCTTGACATTTTTGCTATACGTTCACGTTACTGTTCTTTGATTTTACGCATTTGTTTGTTGGTAATACTTATACTTATCGAACTTTTTCGTCGCCTTCCGCCATCTTTGATGGTGTGAAACTAAAAGTGCATGGAACAGTTTATTTAAAAAGAATATGTTAAGTACGATATAAAATACGTATTTTCCATTTGAATTATAACTTTGGAGAGAACGGTAAGTTTTAGTCAAAGACTCATTGTATTTATTTTTGTAGTTGTTAATATTTTTTAAATTCCATAAAATATATCAAAATGGCGGCACAGAGTCGGCGTGCCCGTGCACCTGCATCTTGTTCCGAAATTAAAACAAGTATGCTCTAATTTAAACTTCCTTTCCAGTATACCATGGAGACCACGTTGGATGCGTCTTTAGTGGCGCAATCCATAAATTACCATGGGCAACAACTGCAAAAAACTTGGGAGTCGGAACGAGGTGAAGATGATTTATCTAAGATTGGCGTGGGTGGCTTAGATTTTGCCGTCTACCAGTCAAGACATAAGCATCTTACTTTTCAAGACCGTAGTAAGCGGCTTAAACTTCATCAGTTCATTGCTAAAGAGGCAAACGCATTGTTCGACGCATCATTACTGGAGGAAACACCATCATCCTCGTGCTTGGGACCGGATGCTACCACGCCGGAAGACAGTAAGTGAAAATTTGTATAATATTTCAATAGAAAACGTCCTTTTTTCTTTGTACCACTAAAGATGACACAATGTATTATAAGAATTGTGAAATAAAGCGTAGGGATGGCGATCTGAGATCGAAGAATTCCCGCAGCTCGTTTGGCCCCTCCTCTTATAAAAAAAATCGATACAATCCAATATAAAGCACTGAATTGATATTTTACCATAGAAAATCTTAGGATACTTTTTTATAAAAGCTGTAAAATTATTTAAAAATAATGCGCTATACATGGAGAATAGAGTAGAGGAGACTGAACTCAATGACAGCTAGCCTTAGCTAGACTTAATAGTTAGTGGATTCAAACCCACAATCATTTTTGCAAGCGGCTATTGGCACTCCATACTTATTACTTTGATATGATTGTAAAAACAATTTTAATTATTGAATTTCATTCTTTTAATGAAAAAACCAATGGCTAAATTGGTGCTTTTATAATTTTCCAAGTGGATTAGTATTTATATTGTAAATGCAAATAAAAAGATCTTTCAGACCTCGATTATGGGGGTATAAACCATAATATATTTTCTTAACATTTTAATGTAACAAATAAGTTTAGGAAATAAATGTCTTCTTTTATTCTTGACACTGGTATGGTTATACATTATAATTATAGAATTCTCTTAGCTAAAAAATCCCTGTTTTTAATGATATAAAATTGTTTTAATGGTGCCTTTCTTACTTTCCATAAATTGTTCTTTCAGACCTCAATTATATTGTGAATCGATTCATCGGAATATGATTTGAATGTATTCAAAAATCTATCTTTTTCAAAAAGAATTGCCATCTCTAATGGAATGACCATTTAAAAATTCTTACTATCACATAAAAAGTTAACCCGAATTGTAAACAAAATCCTACTAATATTATAAATGTGAAAGTTTATTAGTATTGAGTATGGATGTTTGTTATTCTTTCACCCAAAAACAGATAATGGATCTGGATGAAGTTGGGCACAGCGATAGATTACAGTTTGGAATAGCATATATAGGCTACTTTTTTCCCAGGAAAATGTACCATTCCCATGGGATTAGTCTATGATATGTAATTTATTAAATTATAGCATATAACTACTAAATTAAAAATTGTGTTTATGCAAAATGTATTTATCAACATGATATTGTAAACAATTAAATTTGATTGTTTCAGATTTGTATGCATTAATACCTCCATTCGAAACATTCTTGAATGTAGACAAATCTGCAAGACTGAGGCATTTCTTTGAAGTAAGTAATCATTTGGTTTTTCATATTGTTTGTCATATTAATACTTGTCTTTTAAAAGATTTTTAGAATGACGTTACCTAACAAATTATTAGACTACTGATTTATGACAATATACTTAAACCACAAGAAAAAAATTGTTATAAAAATTAATAAAGGAGTATAAGATGTGACATATTAAAATAGTTTAGAATTAGATGCAAAAATTATTAATTAATCTATACTCCCACATGAAACAAGGTTAATGGCTCATGTAACATCCTACTGGCCTCTCATTTGGCCTTGTTTAGATTATGGTAATGAATTTTAGCAACAAAAACAAATCATGTACTAAACAAGGTTGAAGGCATAAAATATAAGCAATTCATGAACATTTGAATTGCTGGTTTCACTTTTTTAGAATGAGGTCATGATTTTGAATCTCAGAATGTGTTATTCAATTTCGAAACCATATAAATATAAAACACTCGACTTTTATGACACCAACATACTCATAAACCATGCAGTAACAGATATGTATCTATCAACTTGATTTTCTTCATTAAAAGTATTTTCTGATCTACTGTATCTGTACAACATCTCATTATACAATTTTCTTCCCTAGAATGTGAAGACCGGGGAACTAATAATTGGAGCCGTCATTAACAGAACTCAATCTGGAATGATGCTCAAGGTGTTGTGCACAGCAGGTCCAACCTCCAGATTTGTTGCAGATATCAATGTCAAGGTATGGTACAACTTTTTTTGTGTTAGTAAAAAAATGAAAAGGTTTGGGAATTTAACACCAACTGTCAAGATGCTTAACTATAATAATTTTTTTTTTCATTGTCAGGCTTTTCTACCAGTAGCAAATATCATTCCGGCGGTGGACAAGAAAAATGTATCAAGAAACTACCTGATGAATGACACTGTTTGCTGTGAAGTTATCGAAGTAATTCCAGATACTGACAAAATGGTGTGCGGCATGAAAGGAGTTACTCGGGGCCCCGAAGACCCACCACCTAAGCCACCTCTCGGGCTCCTCAGCACCGATGACTTTCCTCTAATCTACAAGTATGTACAGAATCAATTTTGTGTATCAAACTATATATTTTTTACACTTACAGATCTGTCATGCAATTTTTAACACTATTTGTATGTGTAGATTATGTTTGTTCATGCTATTTTGTGAAGGCTGGATCTATGAAATCAGTGGTATCAACTATTATAATCAATGGCTTACCAAATCAAACATGATGGATGCCAAAAGAAGAATATTATCGGATCAAGAATTAGATCATCTGAAGACTTGGACATACTGGACTATATTTGGAACTACATCAGACATACCTCTGCTTTTGTAGACTATTAGAAGGATTTGTCAGTGTGTGGTGTCCACAGTCTGTTGTGATTTGTTTCTACATGGTTGGAAAAACTCAAGAGGATTTATATTTTTTGTTTCACTAGTTTATGATCACATTTCAGTACAAATTCACACTGCTCACCCAAGCTGTGCAAAATAATATGCATGCTAAAACAATATTATAAATTGACAGTTGAATAATTAATTACATGGAATTGTGAAGGATGTAACTGTCTTAGAAGATTTTATGTTTTATTGTCTCAAGGATTTTATGCAGAAATTGAGTCAATTAGAAAATACACATTTTTTTTTACTTAAGAAGGTCAGTACAAAACTTAGGGTTCACTACATGCATTCTGATTTTGTGAATGGGACTTATAATTCTATATTAAAGTTAACATTTAATATTCCAGCAATTAACTGAAACAATTGGTTGGACTTTGTTATAATGAACATTTATTGGATGTTGGAGTAATTTATTTATAATAAAATGGACTAGCCAATGCACTTATCTGTTTAGCTGACGCGAGGCTCACAAGAAAATGAAAGTAGCTATGCAAGGTGTTATTTTTTTGCATAGGAGTTTTGGTGACGGCTGTGCTGTAAAGGAACACCGTTTGTCCATTATTTTAGGGTGTTTTTTTCTAGGTTTAGCAACAATCCCAAGAGCTGTTTGTCACACGCACTACATTGTTGTGACTGTAGCTGAGACAATTTTGGTAATATTAATGTCACATCTTGAGGCAGCATCACCTAATATATGATGTTCTATTTCTGTGTGAAAGAATAAAATACCAGTAAAATATTTTTAGAACAGCTTCATTCAGAACAACAGGTGAGGACTATGTACCATGTGACATTATGGAGACAGTTTTGATACGAATTATAATGTTGAAACTAAGCCAAGTTAAATTTTAAACATATTTTCTTTTGATTTCAAATATCTCTGGAATGACTTTGTTACATTATAAATGGAAAGGCATGTGGTTTCTCAGTAACATATCATTGACTTATATTAATGTTCTAAACAGGAAAACCTTGGATATGAAAGGAGAAAGCTATGAAGCCATTTTAGAGAAGAGCCCTGGCTTCAATAACCCTAACTGCGTCCAATATCTCTCTGAACTCCTTGGTATTGCCAACATGCATTGCACAAATTTCTCATCTTTAAGGTAAATTTTGCTCTGTTGTAGTCTGTTTTCATGTTAATATCAACTTTTTTGTAACATCTGTGTTTTCTTTTAACAGAGGAGGATTTCAAGCGTCGGAATATGCCGATGAACTTCGACAAGCACAAGCAAGCAAGTGGGCGTTCCGATCTGTTGCAGAAGGCATAGAACACTTCAAGGCTGGAAGACATTCTGAAGCATTCCAATGTCTCAATAAAGCGCTGAGTATTGATCCTAGAAATGTTGAAGGACTAGTAGCTAGAGGAGCTCTATATGCAAATAGTGGAACATTTAAAAAGGCTATAGAAGACTTTGAGACATCATTGAAATTAAATCCTAACCATGCCAATGCTAGAAAATACTTAGGAGAGACGTTAGTAGCTTTAGGTCGTAGCTATGAAGATGAAAATAAAATTACTGAAGCACAAAAAGCATATGAAGACTGTCTAGCTATCATCCCATTCCATGAAGAAGCACAAAACAGCCTAGATTTCCTTAAGAGCAAAACTTCTACTACGAAACCATTGATAGAGCCTGCAGAACTGTTGTTACCAGGATTAACAGGAGCAAAATCGTTTGAAATGAAGGAAACTCTTAAGCAATTACTAAATTTAACAGAGAAGAAAGACAAGAAAAAGAAAAAAAAGCGAGGGAAGGGAAAGAAAAAGAGATCCAGCAGTTCTTCATCATCATCAAGTGACTCTTCGAGCTCCAGCTCATCATCGGAATCTTCATCGTCATCTTCTGATTCTAGTGGTAAGGGAGTTTCACAACTGTGTGCGCGTAAAGTATGCTCTAACAGGTACAAAATCGTAAAATACTTTTTATATGAACATCTTAATATAAATAAAAGCATTATAATCACAGGGTAAAGAGGAACTGTGGGATGCAATTCATAACCTACTCATGATATAATGTGTTGTGCTTGTCCTTGATTAACTAATTCCCAAATATGCTCATACTAAGTGCAAATGGGTAGTAATCACCAAGATTTGTTTTGCATTTTTGACATTTTTCTAATCTCTTGATTCCTTGATATTTTTACATCTCTGCATCATACCTAATAGTTAGTTACTCCTTTTTGCCTTGCCCTTATATTAGTGGGCATTTGATTATTAGTGATGGTAATTAATGGATTTCGCATAAATTGCATTAGCATGCGAATTCTTAGCTCATTAGAATGAGTCTTAGCGTGCTAATAGCTATTGCTATGCTATTTGCTAATATGACGTGACCCGCATGTGCCACACAAATTATTATTAAACAATCACACGCATTCGTTCAATATACGACCCCAAATACAGACAAATCAAAGATAATAACGGAATAATTGCCAAACCACATTCTTCACATAGACCTGCTAATAATTTAAATGAATTTAACAATCACACAGAATCGTTCAATATACAATCCTAAGTGAGATGCATCTCAAAGATAGTAATGGCTTCACTTCTGAGCAGCGCTCCTGCTAAATTGCTAAGTCACGTGAAGTGAAACACATTAAGTATTCCCGTCGTTGTGAGTGCGGCGGAGAGCGCACGATATGAATGCGTAGAGCTTCTCACTTCACAGAACTTAGCAACTACATTTAATTTGTTAAATGCTAAATTATAAATTCGCATGCTAACAATTAATGTGAATTAATCCATTACTATTGGTTGCTACGTATGTTTTACGTTAGGAGGCAAATGGCTTGATAAGTGACAGCCACAAGTGATCAACATTTACAACAAACAGAAGAGCTATAGAACATCTATACCTACAGCCTGTAGGTAAAATGGTTTCAGAAGAACTTATATTAATCACATTAGTGACATACTAAACAATGATGATATAAAGAGTACCCGTAACCAATAAGTATGTTTGCTTATATGTATGTAGAAGAAGCGAGAGAGGTATACTAGGATTGCGCCAAAAGGAAATCCTTGAAATGCCTATCCCTTTTGGTGACGGGCGTGAGTTAATATTTATTTATTTAGTTTTACCGCCACTTCCTCTGGAACTCTAATATCTCATTCTCGCAACAACTGTTACTGGCTTTACCACTGTCAAATATATTTTCTAATAGTCATTATGCTTACTTTCATCTTAACCTTTCCATCAAATATTTTATAACCTGCATATAACCCATTTATAATTCTAAATTATCACTTGGTGTTAGTTTTTTTTTTTTAATTTTGCTAATTGCAACAGTCAACAACATTAAAACAGTCATATTAATGTTCAAAGATTCTGAAGGGCCGAACCGTAAGAAGAAGCGCCGATCGCAGTCGAACAGCAAACGGCAGCGCTCGCTGTCGCCGCTCAGCAAGCGCATGGCCATTCTGGGCGACGCCGACTCCGCCTCCCGCACACACAACTCGCAATTTAACCACCCCTATGGATATCAACCACCTCCGCCGCCTATGGACGAGCCCAGTAATGTTCCTATGCGGTCACAAGCTGATATAGATTATGAATTGAAAGTGAGTATTTTACTAATAATTAAATAGCTAACATTAAAGAAATTAACAGCCAAAATAATAACGCATTTAATGATTAAATAAGCTAAATATTTTTAGTCCTTAAACTAACCAAAATTTAAAGTTTTGGTTAGTCTGAAGATTGTTTTTAGAAGATTAAACATAGTTATCCATTTAAAAAAAATACTTTCTTAGCGACTAATGATAAATCACACCAAAATATCTTATTTTTGCAATGGCAAAAATATATTTTTTCTTGTGATTCTGTGTACAAGTGAATGATATTTTTCATATATATGTATGTAAAATGTAGGTGCGCAAGTTCCTGGAAATGACAAAAGAAGATTCGGACTATGAAGACAAAGTGCGTAACTTCCTTGAAGAAACTGCTCAGTACAAACGCAACCGGAAAATGCAAGAGCTCGGCCAGCAGCCACAGCCCGGCGCTGACCACGAAAAGAAAAAGAAGAAGAAGAAAGATAAGTGAGTGGACAATCATTTAATAATCGTATAAAAGTATACTATACTAAGCAGAGGGCAAATTCCTTCAATACTTAGTATAGGATTAGAGGAATTTGCCCTGCGCATCTGTCCGTTTATCCGTTTTTTATTTATTTAAGAAGACATACAAAAACTAAAGATAGAAATTAGATAGGGTACATAAAATATAAAAATAAATTCTAAAGCTTCCTACTGATTGTCTCACTGAGAGAGAACAATTATGATTAAATCTACTTGTTTTATTAGCATAAGGTTTGAACTGAGGACTTAAAACTATATTACACTAAAAAAATAAGACTACAGGAGAGAAGTAACTAAGAATGAATACAGATCAAAACTATAAAAAATTATTAAAATACGAAACAGAAGGGACCGGCAGGGAAGTTTCTTGTTTACAAAACCTTTAATTAAATTGGCTTTATAGGTGGAGCGGGAGTTTAAGAAAATTAATCCGTCTAAAAGTCTGGTATTGTTGTTTTGTGTCCAATCCAATTATCATCTAAATCAATATCAAATCAATAAATCGATCATCAAAATCCAGTCCAATACTTTAAATAACTCGGGACAATTAAACTCGCCAACTCATAGTTTCTATTATGTTATCTCCTTAGAAACGGCGAAAACGTATTAATACGAACCTATTCGGTTCGTAACAAGATAATCATCATGGTATTGAAGAAAATATTTACTCAGCTCACTCCACTCTACTCCTTTAATATAAAAGTATCAATTAAATCTCCATTTTTTGTACAGAAAAAAGAAGAAGGAGTCTAAAAGAAAGCGCAAAGAACAAGAAAGAGAAGATAAAAGAAAGGCGAAACTGGCGCGCTCCGCGGTCAATAGTCAAGAGTACAATTTACGAGATTTAGAAAGCATTGGAGACAAGAAGCTGAGAGATGCAATAAGGTAATTTAGTTTATTCATAAGTTAAACTTGTTTGTTGTTTAGAGAATGCTGCATATAGTTCCGAGCTGTTAGATATGTAGGTGTATCATACATATACATAGTTTTTTATACATAGATAAAAACACTGATGCTTTTAACAAAAAGAATTATCTAGTAAATCTAATAAATCCCATTGCTTAGCATTTTTCAGAGAACTCCAAGACAGTTGTCTAAAAACCACAGACAAAAAAATTACATTATTAAATTATGTACCTATTTAAATTATACTACTCATATTATTCTTACTTGTTTATGGGTAGTAAGTATCTCATCAATATGAATATTGCAGGAAGGAATTGAAAGGAAAATCTAAGAGGGACCTCAGTTCTGATGGGGAATATGAAAGAAAGCACAGTGATAAGAGGTACTTAACATTTAATATTTTAATTCAAAACAAATAGTATCCTGTTTCCTAAGTTTTTGTTTAGCCGCATTAGACGATAATTGGTAGGGGAAAATCTTATAGGTTCGCGTGAACAACATGCGTCAGAAACATTCTTGTTTGAATTTGGACGTTTTGACGAGCTTTTTTTTTTTCTCATTTATTTGTCTTGTATTCAATTATTAAGATACAAGGGTTTACTTATTTTTATACTATTGTCGCGCCTTCCTACCCGTTTTGAGTTTTCACTTCTGTAAGCAATCCTTAGGACTACCTAGTGTTTTTCTTTACTTTATTCTTGGAATTATAATGTATGTTCGCGATGTTATCAGGTTGATAGATGACATGCCAGGCTTGGACGACTTGGAGTCGAAGATCAGCGCGTACCACGTGATGGTGGAAAAAGAGGCGATGAAGCGCGACGGCCGCGGCTCCGGCAGCCCCATCGACCAAGTCCCTCCGCCTCCACTCGAGAAACCCAAGTGGAAGATGTCTATGAGCGCGGTCAAGGAAACGTTAGTATTTTTACTTTATGTAACATGTTTTATTGTTAATGTTTATTGTTAATGATGTTCGCATGCCGCACTGCATCATTGCCTCCTAATCATTTTTCTTGTAAATGTTACAATTTTTTTTTATTGAATAATGTGACAAACAAACAAGTGCATCACCTGATGTTAAGTTAGCGCTATCCATAAACATCCGCAACTTGTCCGCAACAAGCAAATGTGTTTCAGATGCATTGCCTACCTTTTATGGACAGAAGAGGGCATAGACAAAAATAGGATATTTCCTTTTCTAACACCCTCCCCGTCCAACCTTCTTAGTGTTCCCATTCTATTCTTATGAAGAAAGGGTGGGAAGGGGAAGAGAATGAAATTAGGCCTCTGGCACCTCACTCATAAGACGAAACTACATGACTGTTTTCTGTGAGGTTGTGGTATTTCACCGGTCGAGCCGGCCCATTCATGCAACAGATGTTTTTGTTTTGGGCTCTACCAATGTTAGATTCATCAAATTTTACAATTAAGCTAATATAATGTTGTTACATTGTTATTTTTTAACTTAAGTAATTGAAAGAAAACAATGGTGAAAAAGAAATGGTGTTTATTTGATTTTACGGCCAATATACAAAGTTTATTTCTTTAGTAGGGTTAAGAAGAAGGATACTCCAGTACAAAAGGGCTACAAAGAACGTTACGCGTTTGAAGATAGCTCAGATGAGTCACAGGAGCATACTAAGGTAATTTAGAAATTTTAATTAAGCAACAAATTTTAAATTCATAAAAAATAATTAAAGACACACATCCCCAAAAGTAATAGACCCAGAGTAAAATTACCATGTTTATTCAAACTGATAATGAAATTGGAATATTGAAAGGTTGAGTGAAGAAAGACACAAAGAAAATTTATATTGAGTCCAATGTAGGTATTGGATGTCCTAGACGAACTTGTATTAAGTTTAGTTACAGACCAAAGAAAGACAATAATAAATGTACCCGTAACTGATAAGCGTTTACCCGTAGATGTATGGGATGTAGAAGAAGCGAGAGAGGTGTGCCAACACCATGTGTGGAAATTCGTAATCTTTGCCCTACCTCTCAGAATTTATGTAAGGGTTAATTCTATAATTAATATTCGCCTATGCCTGAGTGCATATTGACGACCCCATTGACCCTCGAGGGCGAGCGCTCGCGATCTGTCCAATGTTCGGCTCCGCGCACACCTTTTGAAAATAATATAATGTAATTGTGTTGACAGCCATCACCGTCGAGTGGGGACAAGAACGTATCAGTGCGGCGCGCAATGGCGATGAAGGAGCCAGCTCCTCCTAGCGGTTCGGCGAACAAGTCGCGCGAGCCCGACCCGCCCGGCACCGAGCCCGCACACCACCACCAGCACTCACACCCGCCGGTACTTATTACATAAAATCATCAATATTTTTTTTCTGGTTGAATTTGGAGGGAATTTACTGCAACAATGGAGCTCACTCGACGTAATTTTCGTGTTATGATTTATTATGACTTTAAATAAGGTCACGACTTTGGTGAGTCTGTGTGTTTATTGCAACAATTTTTAATTGTTTTGCTCAATTTAAAAGAGGACGCGAGAGTTTTGAAGATGAGGAGGCGAAGACAGGACGGCCGCCAACCAGTCAATCAAGAAAATGTGTAAGCTGTGGAAAAAAATATTCGTGAGAACCGACGAATTACATATGTAGAGCTTGAGCGTGAACCATACATTGTATAAGCGGCATTGCAAACCATCATTCCTGATCAACTGTCCCTCCATCAGCGTTGTCAAGATGGGTGCCGCACGAACTCAGATTTTCAGAATTGTGAGAATTGGTGCACATTTAGAAGATGCATGATAAATAACGCTGAAGAGGACAACCAACATAACATTCACTGTCCCACAACAGCGAAAAGCTGTCATTTTACAACGGTATTGTGGGAAAACATCGCTTTACTTATTCAAAGCTTATTGTTTTTATATTATTTCAATTTATATCTACAGGTGCGCAAAGGCAATATAGTGCTAGACAAATTCGGTTCATTCCGATTGGCGCAGGAGGGCGAGACGCCAGTGTGCGTGGGCGACGCGCGGCCCGAGCAGTTCGTGACGCGCATCAAGCCGCCCTCGCCCGCTGGCCGCCGCCCGCGTTCGCCGCCCTCGCCGCGCCGGCATTCCTCCAACTCCTCCGAAGACCGTCGCTCGCCCAAGAGATCTAGGAGCAGGTCAGTTAGCAAAACATTTCTTTTCTCCTTATATTTTACTACTGAGACTTTTACTTGTGACAAACACGTGCGTGTAGTTGTAGTTAGTATAGCGGACGTAGCGATATAGCGGACAAATATTTTGAGTGTTATATAGTATATAACACTCAAAATATTTGTCAGATGCAATTGTATCATGTTTGTTTTTAGGTCTCATCTGTATACTGGTGATAACGATATTTAGAACTTGAAATGGTCTCCGATAAAAGTAAATTACGAGTAGTTCCCATTTGTTCTATGGAACAAACATGACATCATAGGACAAAATAAGATTTTTTTCCCTTTTTTGTTCCATAGAACAACTACATACCAACTCAACCCGAGTCTACCGCCATAGAACAAACTCGGAATCATATTTTTCCAAAATCTTCCATGACAAAATTATTTGTAATATTCTTTTAACGGATATTATTTTTGGAAATAATTATGCAAGCGAGTCAAAGATATATTGTTATCTCTCCCTTGACTCAAAAGCATATTTTAGCATTAAAACTTGTTACCAGGTCGCGTCCGCGTAAGTACCGTTCGCGGTCTGGTTCGCGATCGCGGTCCGCGTCAACAGGCAGTGGGTCGCCAGCATCGCGCCGCCGCCGCTCGCCATCGCCGCGCTCACGCTCGCGCTCCGACGCCAGCCGTTCCTACTATTCGCGTAGCCGCTCGCGCTCACGTTCCGGTTCCAGAGACAGGTAACAAAACCACTTCAAAACATACAACAATTGAACTAGCTTGTCTAAGGAGTCAAGTGTAGTATCACCGGCAAAAGGTAATAGCAGTTCCTACCTAGTACAGGCTTAGCGACGATTGTCTACTAAAGGCACCTGATTTCAAGGCCTTCCAACATGTTTCAGCAGGAGTGTAAGATGTTTCAACAAGATACGATGTGCCTCTCGATATAAGACTGTGAGGGATCCAAGGATCAAGATGTGTCAATATAATGTTTTTGATTGCAGCCTAACGGAGACAAAACGAATATAACCTTTTAGCTATAATTGTTAAAATTGAATGACAATTGCAGAGCACGTCGCAGCAACCGTCGCGGCAACTGGCGCGGGCGCGGCGGCTTCGAGCGTGGCACTTACTATCGGCCACGCTTCCACACGTACAACGGCAACAGTCGGGGCCGCGGCCGCGGAGACTTCCGCCGCGACGATGGCAGACGGTTCCAACCCGACTGGCGCGACAACCGCTCGCGCGGTGGTAGGCCCTTCCGTCCCAGGCGAGGTGGCGGAGGCAGAGGAAGACCGTTCAGGTATGCACTGTATTATTAATATTACCTATACATAACTGGGTTATGTCCTTATTTTGTCTCCATTGTTACCATAAAAACTAAATTAAAAAAGAAATTAATTTATTAACGCCAAATTCTATTGAAAAATAAATAATTAGTCACGTCTATTACTTAATATAATGACTTTCCTCAACAACGGCCACAAAGATGGGCACTTGCCGTCCTCGTCCAATCTTGATCACGTTTCGGTCGGCCGCCGGGTTGTTTTGAGGGAGGCATACACTAACTTTGTCAACCTGTGCATCGCCTCCAATAGTGATATGATTTCCAACAGAGGCGGGTTCCGTGACTTCCGCGACAGGCGCGGCGGCCGGTACTCGCGCTCCCGCAGCCCGGACCGCACGCGCCGCTCCCGCTCCTACAGTCCCGAGCGACGCGATAAGGACAGGGACAGGTATGTATCCTTATAACATATAACGATCTTTATATTTCTAACGGATCTTAACCCAATAATCACTATTATTATTTTTGTGAATGTCAAAGTCAAGTTTTGTAATTTATACTATATTATTATTATTTATTATAAACAAAAAAATATTCTACATCAACGTAAAGGAAAAGCGACACAATAAAATTTTAATGTGTAGGAAATAAAATAACATGATTGTATTTTGTATGTACGCGTTGTCTTGAAAAATACCTGATATGTGTGGTTACAATGCTTGGACCGTGAAATTTAAAATACATGTTACCAGACATGTATGTGTGTCATGTCTTTAAGTTTTTTATTAAACCAACTCATATTAGCGTATTTCAATTTCTAGTATATGTATTTCTTATATAAGTATGTAAACATTTTACAATTTCTAAAGTACATAGGCGCTAACCATATAGTTTAAAAAGATCTATCTATGCTTTTGGACATAATTGCTTTTTACGATGTGCACAGTTAATTGATATTACAGCTACTCTCATTATTTGTCCGAACGCAACAGCCATCGCAGCGAGGGCGAGTACGAGGAGGAGAGATACGTGGATCGCAAGGAGTACGACGGCAAGTGGGCCGACGGCAACGAGCCCGAGCGAGAGCGCGAGCGCGCCCACCCCGAAGAAAAAGCGCCCGAAGAACCTCCCAAAGAATAGATCATTCGATCCACAATTTTTTGCCCTCCCGACTTCACGTTTGTGTCTCTGCTAAGACTACATTTAACAAATTATTTTATAAGGTGCTTACAGATTTAAAAATAAGTTTCATTTAATGTAGGAATTTAAATTGTAAATATATAAGTGGTTACAAATGTAACAATTAATGTTGACTATTGCATTTCTATATTTTTAATTTGAATTAAAAAAAAAACTTTTATTGCATTATCATAAATCCTTGTGTTTATTCAATAAATTGTCACTTTGTATTATGATTTCTTGCAAATAGTGTTTTAGCAATCATTCCAGTGTAGCACTAAAACTCGACTAAATTACAAATATAGATTAATTATTCTATTGGTGTGTAATAATTGAAATAAACATAAAAGTTAAACAAGTTTTTATTTTATTTTAGTATATTTTTAGCCGAATTTTTTATAAATACCATATATCACCAGTTTTCAAAAAGAACAAACGTGAAAAACTTAACAATAACTATTTTTGGATAGTTTTTGAAAATGGTATAGAGCAAATAAAACTTATAAAAATCCAAATCCGAAACAAAGTATCACCAGGTCCCTTTGTCTTTTTCATACCTACCTTCCTCAATGGTAGTCGGCTTAATTTCGAGGAAATAGGCATCAAATCCAAAACAAGAACATCCATAACGACAAATCCAAAATTATTTCTAATGAGGTGAAGAAAACATACCTTATGTTAAGTGGCCGTTTTCAGGCCGAAAAACCGAGGATACAGAAGAAAAGAGGGACTGATAAAATAAATTCCTCTACTATATACGACAAACAATGTACCGTACCAATCCTTATAACTGTCCAATTTTTCTTGGCGTCAAGACACTCTGATCCTACGTTTTGTTTTTTTTTTTTTTTTTTTACTATTTTCCCCTGACATGGGTTGGGTCAGAGACTTTGTTTGTCTAATAGTCTTTTTACTTAAGGTGTACATATTCCTTATCCTACGTTAGGACTAGTGTGTTAGTAAAGGTATAAGAAATCTGCTACATATATTGCTGCGCTATTTATCTTTTACTAGCTTTGCTTGGGTAGATATATAGAATATGGCTAAGGTTAGGTACTTTCTGATATAACCGCTTTCTAAGTAAGTTGAGTACACTTGAAGTTTTTTAAACTTATCGGGAACAAACAAAATCTTTTCTATTTATAATACTATTATAGATAATTGTCAAAGAGCAGATATTGGTGGCTGTAAAGACATGTCAGAACCTATGACTACAGAATACTAACAGTTAAAGTGTGGCTTGATGCTAGCTGATAGGTAGAGGACTAGGATGGAGAATTCTCAATTAATAAAAATTCTCTCTTTCACTAGGTATATAAAGTGTAGCGTTACAAGATAAGAAAGCTTCAATGTTTTTTTTATCTTAAATAATAAGATAAAGCGATGACGATCATCATTTCACTGAGCTAATAAGATCCCAAACTGTTGGCAAATCACTATATAGACTAACAAATTTGTATTTATCCACTAGACACATTATGTAGGTAATAATATAATAATAAAATAAAGTGTTATTTTTAAAACTTTTACTGGTAAATAAAGGAAAACAAAAAATTGCATTTAATTGCTACAACAATTTATCAGTCTACAACTTTTTATTCCAACTTGTTAATACAACAATATAAAAGATTTATTAGATGTTACTTGAGTAACATCAAGTTATCTGCAGTTAATGCCAACAGTCAATTGACATGTGAAGGCACTAGTTTTATTTATATTACAATTGCCATTACCAATACTTATTTGCTATTATTAACAATAAGTAGATATAAAAAAACCTTAAGAAACATACACCAACTTATTAACAAAAAGTCTAAATTGTTATTTAATTACTATGAGCGCTTCTTTTTCTTATTGTTCGTGGTCTTGTCAACATTCCAGTACCAGAACAGCTGTGTAACTAATACCGCATTGGTGACAGTTGACACACAGTAAGTTAGAATGATGATAAAGTCACCAGTTTCTTGTATTGAGGTAAATATTCTAGCAATGCTTCCACCAAACAGCAAGGCACAAGTTACTGCTGATAGCTGACCAGTACTGCCATTCTTATAGTTTGTAATAATCTGGATAGCCTGAAAATTAAAATAACCATAAATATATACATATATGTGTTATATTATCTGCCATATTTTAATATTTTTGAAAGTGGTCATACTGTACATCAGTATAAAGATTGTATTTTCAGGGTTCCAATTTTAATAATAGACAGTTTAAAAGGAGTTTCTAAGTTTGACCTCATTAATTACTAATCCAAAATACAATATATTTCAACCTTAATAAAAAAAATATTTTAGATTATTAATTTATTTTAATTTAAAAAACTAATTATCAAACTTTATCAATTTGTATAAGTCCAATTGAAAATTGTAGTAAAAAAGCTGCAAAAAAATGTTTTTAAATTCAAAGTTTGACAATGGAGTGCGATGGTATGACCTTGTCTTTATTATGTTTAGGAAAAAATATACACGTAATGTTATTCTTACCTTAGCAGTTACAATGATTGGTACATTTATAGCTTGCATGGACCATAATATATCTTTTGGAGTGTAACCACTAACAAGTGTTGAAACAAACCCAACATAAACAGCTAAAAATGTTGCAGCCTTCAATGAACTCCCTCCATAATGTAACACGAGGGCCGCTATGATGGCTGTTTGAATTGCTAGAAATGTTCCTTCACCCCATGCACTACAAAAATATTATTTATACAATAAGAATTCACCATTCTCCTGCCCTATAGGTGAGATTGGCACAGCACTTTTCCTTATTCCACCTCTATTAACTATCATCTCAGTAGTCACTGCATTCTTTAAAAATTTGATTATTTATATTTAATATTTTTATTTAATAAAATTACTTACCTGAATGGAAAATTCATAACATAGCTGTACGAAAAATTTGCAGTTATGGCAAAAAGTTCTAAATAAACTCCATAAACATTAATGCCTTTAGCGCTTTTACTACCGAGAATTTTAAGAATTTGCGGCACTTTTACCAATATTGATCCGGCAATTATACCAATCCCAAGACCTTTGCTCAAAGTGCTTTTAAAACATGGTACTGAAAATAAATAAATTCATAGAATGTAACTTGTGCTTCTATGTAATATCATTAGTTTTATATACTTGTGTATTCACAATAGATTAGTTCACTTACCATCAAGAAAGTTATAATTAAGGAAGTACTCGTCATAGCATTTTTCGGATAAAATCGATAAAAGTATACCTTTAATAAAATCAGCCATTTTACATAAATTTTGCTACATTTATGTGTACACAATATGAGGCTACAATGTCATTAAGTAAATTATTTAAACTTATCTATAAAACCTAACTGTTTAAGTTATAAAACTCAAAATAAATATTCTATTCCACTTCCACTATATTATACGGAACTGACATGTCGAAAACCGAATAGAAGAGATAATAAGTGCTACGTTCCACTGTGCATTCACGACATTCACGCTTACGACCTCGGTTATTCTCGGTCCACTTTAAAATTGTAACGCTTGGAGCGTTACAATTTTAAACTCAAGGGAAATGGATTACGGATTGCTTGAGCGTTGATGTATATAATCATTGAACGCAAATGAAACATGGAAACATTCTTATTTCTTACCGCTCAAAAATACTAAAACGAAAAGTGTACCGTGCTGGGCGGAGCTTATAAAGTGTACCGGAACTAATAGGTGTGGACGTTGAACGGAGTTTTCAAAATATCAATTCCATAACTCCCGTGTTGTGAAGTGGTGCAGAAGTCATACAGATCATCATTCTAAGGGCGCTATCACTTTTCACACAAGGAAAGTTTCAGTGAAATCTATGAAAATTATAATCTAATTTTTCTTTCCTTCCTTTTTGCTTTCTACAAGGGTAGATTATGCCCTATGAATTAATTGAGTTCGAAAATTAGGTAAGTATGTACATTATTGCCCATTAAGATTTGAGGGGGTAGGGGAGAGGAGAATAATATCGTTATCCTCCCCTCCCCTACCCCCTCAACTTTCAACCTCAAGCCTTGAAGGGCAAAGTACAGAAACCCCTTTTTTTAGTTTCGGGGTATTCGTTAGCCCAAAAGGCATTTAGCACCTTCCTGTCTATGTCTAACCTAACACGCTAGGAGCGACCTAAGTTTGATCCTTGCAACCAAACCTTAACTTGTCGGTTTTTTCACAAAAATGTTTATTTATGTCAAATAGTAAATAACAACTAATAAAACTTATCATTTTTTACGATTTTATTAAGTTTTACTGAATTATAATCTTTAATCAAGGTATCAAGGTTTTTTTTAAATGTATAAAATCAAAAAAGAGAACTGAGGCTAATTTTATATTTTTTGGATATTAAAATTATTAAAATTTTCGAGAGATATTATTAATTAACTTTTTGTAACAAAAGGCTTTACTCACGTTTCCGTTTTTCCCTCTGTATTTTTGTACCGACAAGTTTCGGACCTATCGGAGGTCCTTCTTCAGGGTGAGTGGGATCGATTTGTGGTCGCGCCCCGCCTCGCACTGAGTGAGTAAAGCCGTTTATTATGAAAAGTTAATAAATTATATCTTAAAAATGTATTTCCGTATTATCAGACTTTGCACAACGAAATAACATACCAAGATCTATTCCTTAAAAAAAATTGAACATCATCTCACTGGGCAATCAATATTATGGGATAGGAATGTTTATAATAATAAAAAAGAATAAATAAATACATCCTCCGAAATAAATAATTAAAAAAATACGTATGAATATGTTTTTCACATTGAAAAAAAAGTGATGTGAAGTCAATTGAAGAAATTTAACAGTGGTAGAGCCCGCTACAAAAACATCTGTTGCAAGAATTAGGCGGTTCGACCGGTGAAATACCACGATCTCACTAGAAATACTCTGCGTTTCGTCTGATGAGTGAGGTGCTGCAGGGCTAATTTCAGTCCTGTTACCCTTCCCACCCTTTCCTCGTAAGAATAGGATGGGAATGAGAAAAGGATTGAAGAGAAAGAAATGTGGTTAACGGGGAAAACGAAATTTCCTTTTTCCTGTCTATGTCCTCCTCTGTCCATTATCAGATAGACAACGCATCTACAATACATTTGCTTGTTGCGGATACTACTCATATACTTAACATCAGGTGACCCGCATGCTCGTTTGCCACCTTCTTCCATAAAAAAAGTTATACCAGAAACATATGTAATAAAAATTATTCAAATCTTTTATTGCTGCCCTGCCTTTTACATAACTCGTCAACTTTGACAACTCTTGAGCCCATCGAATTGACGTATTATCAATTCATGCGCCAATAACGGCATGTTATTACTATGTGTTGCTTAGTCAATTAGCGACGAGCGT
>JWHW01031383.1:13099-33340 GCA_000931545.1 Papilio glaucus | reverse complement strand
TTTCCGCGTGCTCGCCCCCGACTACACGTTGCTGCTAGTCGAGAACCGAACCACCACTACAACTAATCTATTAGGAAATGTGCTGATCTCGCGTAGCATAAGGCTCTTAAATATCATGACTAAAGATATAGATATATTTAGTTGTAGCGAGTCGATGTTCACAGATGCTGCACACTATGCGAACTTAAGTGTTTAGCTGTGTATTGTTTGTATGATTTTTTTATCATATGTTTTCACTAAAAAAAAAATATTCTATACAGGGTTATTGGTAATTCGAGGTATTTCGGAGGTGATAGGGGTGAGACTATTTGCGATAATTTTAACCCCCATAATGCATACTATCACTTTTATAGAGAAGCATTTTTTAGTTATAATTTTTTTAGCTTTTGTCAAAACAAGTAAAAAATGGAACATCAAAGATTTATTTAAAAAAGTATCAATTTAAATCTCATTTTTTCTTCTGATTTGTAAAAACGGTTGTACACTGGTTATTTATCAACATTCAAACAACAATTATCGATCCAAATTTAAAAATTCGAGACGAGAAACTATATTATTTAAATATTTTTTGCGATTTTTTCCAATAAAAACTTTATGAAATTTGGCTTGCAGATTATTTGAGAAACATAACCGTTTTCTTAGCTCTCCAACAATGCATAACAACTAGGAAACTTAAGTGACCTTAGTTTAAGGTCGTTCTTTAAAATTTGCATAAAATTAATAAAAAACAATCCCCAAGGAGGACCCATTCCGTGGCATGCGAGGAGTCCGCACTTAATGCGCTTGATTTCTATATCTGGGGTCACATGAAATCCATAGTTGTCCACGTCGCGCCTGTGTTATCCGCGGAAGAACTCAAAACAAGAATTTTAAATGTAGCAAATGCGATGCGGAATAATTTTACTACTTCTGTAGTTAAGTCACAACCCAGAACCACTCATTTCTAAATTTTATATAGTTCGATTTCAAAAATAGCATTTGTAAATTAAAAGTTTTTGCTAGTCTTCGAGTAAAAAAGGGCGCTCTTTTTCAAAAATCGATCCAGGGATGTCAGATGGATTGTCCTACACTGTGCCTGCGTATACGATAGCTCATCTCAAGAAACTTTACCTTATCGGTCGTTATCATACAATACGTATTTTATCGTATGCAACGATGCTCTGATAACAGCGAACTGTTATTTTAATGCATATTCTCTGTGTTGCTATGATACTTGTCTAGTCAGTGGGTAGACCCTCAGCCACTTTATTGAGTTATCGTTTATTCGTATATGGATCCAATATTATCCCACCGTTAACAAGTAAGGCTAAGAACTCACAGAGCATGTTTTATCCACACCCAACGCCTTTTCAGGCCCGCGGCTTCTGTAGAATGCAGATATGTGTAAAACATTAAATACATTTTTTGCATTTTAAGCCAGCAACGTGTGCGGCTCCCGCCGCACCGGCGTACAATTAGTAGAATCGCGCGGGTTGTTAGCGCGATCGTAATAACCGCTCGCCTTGCGATAAACTTCCGCCAAGTTTGTGGGCGAAAACCGCAACCGCGATAAGCGCGGAACCGAACAGAACTCTAGGCTCGTGAGTTTAGAAATAAAACTGCCCGCCTGCAAACGCTGGGGCTCGCGTAAATATCACTTTGTGAGTTCCTAGCCTTAGAAGACATGAGCTTTTCTACTGACGTAGTAATTACATACTCTTGGCTGATTTTTTATTGTTGACATAGAAACGTCTGTGTAAAGCCAATGTTTTGCAGTAAATAAATGTTAAAATTAGCTAATCACCAATTAATCGGTAGCAGCCATAAAATAAAGAAAAATGGTAAACATGTGTTTATAGAGTAAAAATATGATTGAAAATATTAACCATTTATTTCTGTAAATAAAATTTAAAATTTTAACAAATGTAGTAAATACCGTAACATATTTTCAACATTCTTATGTAATGTACATTTTAATGTAGATACAACAATAAGGTTTTCTTAACGTGGCAAATATTCAGATTGCGGTCTTCCTTTTGAATAATGTATTAGGGGTTTCGCCATTCGAGGGCATTGCCACGACTCCGTAAGTTGGATAAATTGATGTGCAGCTTTTTGAAAAACTAATCGATTTCTGTTTAACTCTATTTTCGTCCTGTATTCTACAAATGTTTCTACCGACGGCGCTTAGTTTTTTCAAAGAGTTTGAATCATTAACACAACTTCGTGAGCTCATTGGTTGCAAGAAGGACTTTTGGTTGATACCAACGAGACCAGATTTGGTTTGTCTTATAGGCGCAAGATTTTCAGCGCGAGTAGCGAGTTTGTTTTGAACCGAAATCGTGGATCTTAATATACTAGCTGTCTCCCGTTCCCATTCCACGGGGTCAATGTAACAGCGCTTGTTACCAACAGACATATCGATTTTTGGCTTATCCATTTTCCTCGCCGACTCGGTGCGATATTTTCTGCTTAGCTTTGACTCCTGGTCGTCTTCGGGCCTGCAGCAGGAATGTCTCACGACGCGACGTCTAGATTCTTGATTTTTTTCGCATCTTCCTCGAATCCTAGAAGAGAGCGCGGACGTTTTATGTTTTTTCAAACCAGACTTTAGGGCGTTACTTGCTTTAATAACAGTTACCGCTTGGCGTACCGTCAGAGAATCCTTGGGGCCTAATAGAATACCATCTTTATTGGTGGGAAGACTGTCGTAAGGATTTAACCACGTGAGGAAGTCGGTGATGATGGGTCCACTGTATTCAGATGGCACCGGTTGGAGTGCGTCTTCGATCACGTCACCGATTTGTGTACGAGGTGCGAGCGGAGTCACGCTTCTGTGGTGATGTTTGTGCTCCTTAAGGTGTTTCTTGTGGAGCCGCCTTCCATTAATGCATAACGACAGTCCGAGATACGCCGGTGCCTTTGGTATGACCTGCTTGAAGGCTAACTCGAATGTGCCGGTATCAGCATCCGCGTTGAATCGCCGATCGAGCACAACTGTAAGTAGAGCAAGATCATTGTAATATGGACATAATGGTTTCGATAATAACCAAGCGTTACGTTACCACCTTTAATAACGTCTTCGAGACATTGAGGACACAATCGTGCTGTGACGGACGTCGTAGGCGCTAAGTCCGGACTAGAATTTATTTCAATTAGCCACGGCGTAAAGTCTTCGGTCAACATGAAATCAGCTCCGTATAGCTCGAAGCTGTTTTGCCTCTTGTCCATGCTCTCTTGACAAGCCAGCATTGCTCCAACCAGACATTGTTTGATACCAGGGTATATCTTTGAGTCCCATAATTCGTACTTTCCTATCTGTCTTCAAAAGGTTATATAAATAAAAAATATTAATATTATGACAACAGCCCGCGTAGACATTTATTCTTACACTTTATTGTTTACTTTTTATAGGTTCTAAATTATATTCTATGTATTATTATATTTACCTAAGGTACGCTTTAAAAGAATGGCAGTCCCACATGTTCTCATCGGGCAAGGCCTTGTCTCTCTCTCCATTATTTTTATATCTCGTTTGCACGGCATTGTTAGTAAGATGTACAGATTCGTGATAATTTGACAAACTGAATATTTGAGAGCTGAACCTTAAATAGCTGTCTCTGCACAAATCATAGATAAAGTAGAAATTAAGAACATTTATGAAAAAAAAAGAACAAAAATACATGTGTATCCTTACTTGTATATCCAGATAGTCAATGGTTGGCAGTTCGTTATCAAAAACCACTGCCGTATATCAAATTTTGTATTGTATATAATAAGTGGATTTTCTATAATAGAAAGAAAATTGTGAAAAAATAAGTGCTTGGTAAAATTTTTTTTAGAGGAATTGATTAAGATTTTACCGATGTATTTCTGTACGACGTATCTGTTTTTCTGAGCAGGTATATTAAGCAGTCCAATGATATCCTTAATATTGTTCATGAGTTGGATTCCTTTCCCACGACATTTGTTACCCGGCTTGACGATCCAAATGTTTAAGACTCCGTCGATGTCTAGTTGCGGCCAATATTTCCCAATTGAAGCCAAAGCTTTGCTTGCCCTCTTTTCTAATTGTCTGAAAGTATTTTTTGTTTATAACTGTTATAACGAGAATAATGTCTAAAGTCTTCGATATTAAAATTTACCTAACGTTTACATTGGAATCCGCCAAAAATTTCGCCTTCTCGTGCACCAGAAGATAGTGATGCGTAAGGAATTGGTCCCACTCGTGTTCCCATATATGTTGAATTTGATCATCAATATTATCGATGTCCTTGTGGGAATAGAATACGATGTATTCATTCATTCTATTTATTGCAAATTCAACAGCACTGAACGGGACTTTCCCGTGATTATTGACCGGATTGTTTTCGTTTTCCGGTTGGAACATTTGACAGAACCATTTGACTAGGCTAATGCAAGCCGTCGTTCGGAAATCTTCAATAAACTCTTCCAAATTATCGGAGTTATGGATGTTGTAACATCGCGGAAAGTTTGTTAATGCTGTCCCGGGGTCCGTGTACCAATGCATTTGAGTGAGCGATGCAGTAAGACCTTCTTTTGTTGTGAATATTGACCTGCAAAACCTGTTGAAAATCAAAGGGTCAATTATAGTTAAAAATAAATTGAATAATTTATTCTTTTAATTTTTTTTTAATTGTTTCTATTTCTACACCAACGGGTCAGAGAGCAATATAAATTCTTTCTGATTATCATATATTATGGGTAAATTAAAGAAAATAATAATTTGTACGTAAGTATGTCTGAGACGTGAAAACTAGTGCAGAGCCCACTAGTTTTCACGTCTCAGACATAAGCAAGTTTCGGCTATATGGTGAGACTCGTTTAACCTGCTAATTATGACCTCCTTATTGCTCAATAACCAGTCATATTTGTCCCTTTTTGTCGTCCAGAGAAAGTCGACGGAGTGGTGTTCCATAAACTTGTATAATATCATCCTCTCCACTTTTGTAAGCTCTTTGCCAGCCACTTTCTTCGGGTCAACATTTGCTGGCGGATGACGAGCCTTAAAAGAAATATTGCGAATTACATATTATGAGTTTTTGAAGTGTAAATTTGTTTATCTATGTTTATATAGATATAGCTTAGATATTATTCATTACTTAACGTAAACGACATGCTAATGTTAATATTACAAATTGTTGTATGATGTTATAGTACTTTTATAAATCGGGGTATTGTGATGTCTGCACTCTATCTGGACATTAAGTTGTTTAGTGTTAATTCAGAGAATTGAGTATAAATACCTTATGTGACTCATATTTCTCGACCCACCCTCGTTCTAGCAGCGCTCTACGAACGGCAGGAAATCCACCGCCCTTTATCATGAACACCTTGTGGTCTTTCATTGCGGTGTCCGCTATCTTTTTCAGCTCATTCCATCTTTCGCTGCTAACCCAGCTCTTGTACTGCTTTAGTTGTTCTGCAGAGGATGTTGTTTCTATATGGCAAACAATTGTCAATTTATTTTGGCAAACAGCGAACAGATATTTTTACAAATGTCCACTAATTATTTAATAACACTGCATTACATTATCTCAACTTTATGTAAAACATGACACAAATACTTAGAGCTCTATAAGTGCTGTTGAACTCTACGTATTTTTACGTACTACCTAGGTACTTATAGATCGGAGCAATTTTGGTACACGAATATTGTAGAAGTATTACGGGAACGGAAACTGTAATTGACTTTACAATAGCATTAAGATGAACTGTCAATGATACAACAAAATATTACAAAACATTTTAACTCAAAGTATGTATGTATAAGATAACCTGTCGTATAATAGTAACATATTCTTGCGAACCTATTTAAATTTAGGTGGTCAGGGGCCAAACAGCGAGTGTTTGCTGTTTGGCCCTAGACCACCTAAATGTTGCTGGCCTCTGGCCTTTAATCTATATAAATTTATTTTATTGATACTCCAGATAATAATATGAATCTATTGACACATCACTCTTCTCCCTCTTCACAATCAGCCAAGCAGTTTAGGCTACAGGTGGCAGTGGAACGGACATAGATACGCGCGAAAAACATTACCCTCCTTCTGGGTTAGTCGGATAAAAACAAAAAAAAACAACTGACTATAATTTATCATCACTTATCACATGATCATATTATGTATGATACTCCGGATAATACAAATCTAATAACACCTCACTCTTCAAAATCGGTCAGCCGTTTTAGGCTGCAGCTCACAACATACATACATACATTCATGCACGCGAAAAACACTACCCTCCTGCTGAGTCAGTCGGGTATAATAGTGTAGCGTGCAGTCGGATGTAATAAATAAAATTGAAATGATGATTATACGCAAATATATAGCAAAAATAAAACTTCAAGGATGGCAAAGACGAGATTAAAGTTTCCACACCATCGGTTCTGTAAGTATTTTCAGAATCGATTATAGTAAACATCACATTTATGATTTTAGCAAGAACGAGAAATAGCATAGAAGCTTGCTTGAAAAATTGATAAAACACAAAAATATGTAGATTAAATCTATAAATAATAATACATGAATACGCAAACGAAGTAGCAGGATTCAGCCAGTAAAAAGATAAACTATGGGTTTCCACTGGCGTACAATCGTTTCGCGATACAAGGTTTCTCTATCTTTCTCTCTGCAAAAAAACTGAGATGACAATATGTTTTATGTGAATATTTTCGGCAACGTGACCAACGATTAGAATTACAAATACACTGTACCTTCAACAGTTGAAGAAATACGTACCGGGTCCATGTTCAGACCTTGAATATGATACGGCGCTCAATGGTCGCAGCTCTTTCTTGTTGGTGCTGTCCTTGTGTAGCTTTGAGTCGGACGTGCTTTCCTCTAACGCCATTGTTACAGCCATAAGCGCTTATTCTCAAATTCTCTGTAAGAGTCCCATAGTTTAACCATCATGTTTAATTTCATATATCATACGGAGGTCTTCTCGGTTCAGTGATTCAAAGTAAACTGAATGTTTAAATATAAACTAGTACATTAACCTACTTTACATTTTAACCTACATAGTGGGTTGGTGACTGCCGTGATAGTGCCGAGCGCATCCCTGCCTGGTACTGTGGATCCGAGTGACGTCATACGCTTAGTGCGTCCTTCGGCAAATGCACAGTTTATTACGCGGAAATTAATAAACTCAAATTAATGTTACCTCTGCAGTGGGGCAATCAGGGAACTAGGTGAACAACACAATAGTGTTGATGAAAAAATTAATTTGTAAACTGTAAATTTTTCTGATGTGTAATGTGACACGGTTAGATTTGACAAAACATGTCTTTAAAAAATCAAAGATTAATATGAATATAGTGAATAAAATGTAAAAAAAGGAACTAAGTATACTGAAATTGGTTTTCTTTGTCGGTTAGCTTTTTGCGAAGGTAAAATGGCTAAAAGAATCCCAAAAGTAACGTTTAAAATATCTTAAAAATAGAAACCATTAATATTTATTAAAAAAAACTGATAAAGACTAACCATCTAACGAATATAAATACACAAGTGTGTAAGTAAACAATTGAAACAACGGCGGTCGGAGTTAGTGGTACATAAACTAGATGGCAGCATTTTCGTAATCAATCGAAACCCTATATTACTTTATGGTATGCAAACAAGCAAGCTATTTTTGTAATATAAGATTTATTTTAGTCTGCTTGGATAAATATCTATATTGTATAATAGTTGTAAAATTCAATTGTTAAAATGTTTTAATAATATTACACTTTGTATTTTTTCAACAAAACAAATCAAATTCAACAGGTCAGTTTTTTTTTTAATTTTATGTTTAATTTATGACAATTCATAAATTCATTTTGTTTTTCTTATGTTAAATATTTATTTATTACAGATGTAAATGTACCTAACTTCAGTCCGTAGGATTTTCAAATGTTGTCAACCTCGCTGCATTTGACAGTTAAAATCTGAATGTTGCCATTTCTGATTATGACATGAAGCAAGATGGCGAGTTCATCTCCGATTATTAGTTTGTTCCGTGTTACTTCTACACATATTAGATGAGAATTTTCTATTACGGTTTTTATCGAAGTAGCTAACTGTAAAAATAACAAAAATAAAAAAAATTGTTAGTGTTATCATCTTTTTTAAATACGACTAAAATTTTAAATTGAGTCAGATGTGCATCTATCCCACCTGAGGAATGTTGATTTTTTTTCAGTGATTTGTGATTCGGTCAGGTGTTTTCGTTTTATAATTAAAATTTGGTCTTTACGCAGTGAGTGAAGTTACTGAGTTCAGATGTATTTGTGGGGAGAGGATGTTAAATGTTTGGACTTTTTTCAATGTTGGAAAACAAATGCTTGAACTATTTGTTTTGATAGACAGTGATAAAGTAAACTAAAAGGTGCGGATTGAAGCTGAGGTCCGGCCGGAGTGATGGCCTTCAGTGAGGTAAGTGTAAAAAGTATCATTGAGGGACGGGTTAATTTTTTTCTTATTTATCGAAATCATAAGATAACAAATTAACTTTACTACGTGTCATATTAAACCAGTACGTATATAAACTTAACGCAAATACAAATATGTTATAACAACTACTTATTATCACTTTTACTACAAGCGACTTGCTAAGACAACAAATAAGATTGTATATAGGGTGTTAATTGGAGCTTCATGCAAAACTTTTTCACACATGTTTTTATTTTCATATGGTATTCTAAATATATGCAATGTACGTGTAAGTGCTCTAAAAGAGTATGTTTATCTTATTATTGTTAACTGATAAATTTGTGACTTTTCCTGATACCACTTATGAGATAAGAAGAAATCCTACATGTTCAAGTACTTATAAGTCTGCAGTACATACATGGACATGTTTATTTTATATTAATTTTGTCTTCTGTTTTGTGCTCTGTAGATTATACTTTCAATTAGGACACTTAAACAAATTGGGAAACTTACCTTATAATTGTTTTTAAATTATAAATACATTGTACTTGTATTATATGTATTAATCTTGTAGAAATTTACACTTTATAAGTAACATATTCTATAGGTTCTATGTCTATTTTCAAATGAATAAGCAACACTGAAGCACTTTTGGCAAGGTAAAAAAATATATGCTGGTTAATAATATGTACATTCAAATTACCTTATATTGAAAATGACTATATGTATAGTCATCACTGTAAACAATTGAATTTTTTAACAATGCTTTTTAAACAATTGGAAATGATGAAGATGTAGTGGCATCCATAAGTTTTTGAAACATTCAATAATCTATTAAATCAGCAGTGTGGACTTAAAATTTGACCCGTCAATAGTTTTTATATGAGTAAGAAAGAAAGAAATACATATTAAATTCCATGCTTAAAATACAAATGTAGGCAAAAATTCATAACTTTCTGATATTTACCCAACTGGTCCAGAAGGAGGGTAATATGTTTTATGAGTACATATATTTGTTTCATTGTGGCCTCCTGTAGTCTTGTTGACTGATTTTGAAGAGTAAGGTTCCATTACATTTGTATTATTACCCGGAAGGTAATATCATGATGTGACTAATAATCATACAGTTAGTCAGGTCAGGTCAGCTATTACTTGGTGTGTATGTTGATGGGTAGCAATGGTCATACATAACAGTATATTGTGTGCCACCTTCTGTTTAGTTGTTTATTATATTGTTTTTGGGGTTAGTTCACTTTAAAAAAACTACTTATGGTAAAGATGGTAATAGATACCATCTTAGCATTTATTAGAAGAACTCAGAATTATTAGAATTATTAGAAGAACTTAGAAGTTACTCAGGTACTATATGCAGATTAAGAACTTCACATATAAGTTACATTGTTTATCACATTTCATATTAGTGGAACTTTTACACCAATATAAATAGCTTTTCACCTTTTATAAAAAAAAGATATATGTTAGTAAAATTCAAAGAAACATAAATAAGAAGTAAAGTTTCTGTAAAAATGTCAGGAAATCATAATTGTACATAAAATATAATATTTTTTTTATAATAGAATGGCCCATTACCCATTCTGTTATATCTTATAGTATTTAAATGAAGATGATCTTTTATGATTTCCTATGGGAATGTTAATTATATAATATAACTTCTACAAAATATTGAAAAACTTTGAAATACCCACGAACTGTTTATCTTTACATAGCCTATGCTGGCTGTTCCCTTAGATCTTTCAAACTACGGTTTTCATCAATAAACAGAGTGATTTAAGAGGAAGGTTAATTTATATAATACATGCATATTATAGTAGAGACTGCATGGAATTTCAAAGATTTGTAATAAAAAAAAAATATTTTTGTGTGTTTTCATTGCAAATAAAGATACAGCAATCATGCACATTATGATTATTGTCTACCCCATATAATTTAAATGCCTATTTTTATTATTTATATATAATTAATTTGATTATCAAAAAGTTATCAAAAAATGAAAACTACTGTGCGCGAAAATAAAATCAAGCGCCGGTCTCACACCGATGTCGGGACTGTTCGCTTGATGCGACCACCCCTGCGCCGCACGCTGTTGCTGATTGTGCTTTTAATAAAGTGATCGTCGTCGTCGTCGTCGTCGTTTCAGCCGATATTTGTCCACTGCTGGACGTAGGCCTCCCCCAATGAACGCCACAAAGATCGATCCTCTGCCATCCTCATCCAGTGGGCTCCAGCAACTTTGACCAGATCATCGGTCCATCGTGTGGGAGGCCTACCAACGCTGCGTCGACCTGTACGTGGCCGCCATTCTAGAACTTTTCGGCCCCATCGACCATCCGTTGTGCGCGCAATGTGTCCGGCCCATTGCCACTTAAGGTTTGCAATTCTTCGAGCAATGTCGGTTACCGACCAGGGTCCGAAAGTGATCGACCAGGGTATAATTCTTCTTCTTTTTCTCCCTGCCCTATTCCTACTTTTTTTTACTGGGTTGACATGGTACAACCGTAGTTCACACTATAATAGGTTCTGGCTATATATATTTTTTCAATCGGGCATGTATATCATATTTATATAAGAAATATTATTAGATTATCGAAATAATTTACTAATATTTCTTTTAACGTAAATGTTCAAATTTTTGACGTTCACAACGATAGTCGAATGGCGGATTCAAACCCACGACCATTTTGTGCATGTTGGCAGTCCGCACCCTTAACCATTAGGCTATTGGCGACCGGCCGGAGGAGTGAAGTAATGGGTTTTCTCTGTATGTATATATATACTTTGTGTGTGTCCATTCTATTGTATCCAGTCTTATTTCCTCGGAGTGTCGTAGTGGTACAGTCAGGACGGTTTATCACATTGTGATGTGCAAATTCTAGAAATTCACAATTTTCACTTACCAAACTACTAATCCTTTTGGTAGACATTACAAAAGCAAGCAAAGTGTGGATGGTTTTTTCTTTTGAAGGTTGTCATATTACCATGGGTCATGCACGTGTTTTGTGACAATGCTAGGTATGATTAGCTATTCTAACATCCTGGTACCCTAATGGTTAATGTAAATACAATGTTTACTGATTAAATGTCATGTAACCATTTGTAAAGTTATAGATACCTACATAGATACAGCAGTGAATTATCTGTTTTAACGTATTTCCATATTGCAGACATATGAATCACGTCGGAGCCGCGTCTTGTGACGCAACAACCGTTACCGATTCGCACGGGCCCGTTTCGTTGCTCTTCAAAAAGCCTTTCTAAGTGTTGTCTTATTTTTAGTGGCCGATTCCAATAAAAATATAATTTAAATACCGTAATACGACTCGGGGCTTTTACATACTTTATGCGGCTAACTAGTTTGTAAAGATGGTGGTGATAATTGAGGCGTATAAACATCCATCTTTTTTCCATCTAAGAGCACTAAATGCTCTAATGTTTGTATGAAGTAAATAATAATGCCACGAGTATTGTGATCGGACAGATTTTCGAGATCGCTTCTAAGTTCTAATCTGCTTATAAATCTAAAATAATCTGCGCGAGCTCCCATAGTATTCACACTTAGTGCCGAATTAAGAAAACGCGTTGTTAACCCTACCAGACAAAGTGTCAGGGGTACTTCAATATTAATACTGCAGTAAATATGCGATAATATAATAGCGGTAGGCTGCTTTTGGACTCTAAAATCAACCAATCTATTTATACTACGCTAGATTACTGTATGGATATGAGCGATAAAGATCTAGACGTTTCTGTACCAATAATTCGTTTATTTCTATTGATTACCTATTTATATTCTACCGTTAGGCCGTGTATAAACATTGACTGTTATTTTTACTGTTTAACTATTCTGCTATTTGTATAAGTGTACAGTGGGATTGGGTGGTAGGTGTTTCATAATTGTGTCGTTTACGTGCGTTTTCCCACGGTTCAATTGTTATTCCAGTCTCGAAAAGATACGTGCTTGCTACTCGTAAGACCAGCGCATCGCAGCGCTGCGTGGGACAACTATATTTACGTTCTTAATGCTTTACCCTACTTCTCTGACACAAAAACTTAAATCTAATACAGAAGAGAGTCGATTTTTGTTCACCCTGTCCTTTTCCTACTTTTTTATATGGGCTCGGCATAGTACGACCGTAGTCCATACTGTAATAGATTTTGGCTACTGTTTTTTATGGACGGCCACATGCCAACGTGCCTGACGCTGACCCTCCTGCGGCATATGAATGAAATATTAGTAGATTATCGAAATAATTTACTAATATTTCTTTTAATCATTCCCAACCAAGCTTAAACTTGATTGGAAATAGTTCACGACAATAGTCGAATGGCGGATTCGAAACCGCGATCATGTTCGCAGCCCATACCCTTAACCATTAGGGTATTGCCGCTTAAGAGCGTCGATTATTTGAACTCTCCCAGCTAAGTCACGCTCTATTATATCTGATATTGGTCGCTTTCATCTTGCGCTCTACCTTGTAAAGGCAGTGTCGAAGTATATGTAAACGCTTCGGAAGCAGCAGATTTCAAGTTGATGAGATCCTACATACAGGCATAGTACAAGTTCTGTTAAGCAATCGTTCGGTTGATCGATTTTAGTATATTGAAAATTGACGTTAGGAAACTGTACCGTACGTGTATTGTACCTGCAAATGTATACATTTATGTTTTTTAGAACATTCTATTTCTAGTCCTCTTACTTTTACTAACCTTTTCTTATTAGGGCAGGATGGGAAGGGGAAGAGAATTTGACGGGGGAGGGGACGTATAGAATGAACCTTCCTCTGTATATCCTTCAGGCAACGCATCTGGAACTCATAAACTTTTTGCAGTCGTCTATGGCTAACAGTTACTTAATATAGGGTAAACCGCTTGCTCGTTAACTATTTTCTTCTATATAAAAAAAAAAACTACAAAATGTTTATATGGTTTTCATGACTGTCAATTCGACAGCAGATGGCACCAAAGTTATTGAGAAAGTAACATAACCTACATCGGTTGCGGTCTGTTGTCAAACTTCGATCAACTCACCTTCATGTATGGAACATTTAAGAATTTTTAACGCTTTCATTCTTTTCAAGTCGTATAAGACTTGAAAGTGTACTTTTTTAAGTCACAGTATTTTTTTATTTATCGTCGCCCGGAAGTTAAAAATCGACTTTGTATATGTAGGCTTGTAACTTGAATGTATACAATAGGGGCGTTTAGTAGCTGGGTAGAGTAAATATAGTGGTGCTTGCAACGAGTTTCTTATCTATATAGGCTGCGGTTTCCTCGTAGGCCCTTCTACTATTTAACCACTGTCAAGCGAACGGAATTTAAATTATGTATTTACATTACAAAAGGCATGGTTAAATTTCATGTTTTTTGTTGCTAGAACGTTGTCAAAGCGTCCGCTTGTAATAACCGTTCGGCCATAGAATTTGTATTGAGAGAAAACTTATTATATTTTATAACAATTCATTGCAGCTTGCAGTATAATGTAGATTTTTAGATACTTTTCAACAGCGAAGCAATATTTAGAGACCAGTTACGAAATTAATGCTTAATTTTATTGACTTTTTACTTCTTACGGCGTCTTTGTTGCAAGTAATCAATATTTATAATGAACCCGGCTTGTAATTTTACCTGCGCAAATAAATTTTGAAACATGGTTGACGGGACAAAGGCACCTTGCAGCTAACAGATTTGTTTTAAACTAATTGGTTTACTATTTAAAACAGACGAACCTGACTCTTATCCCGTGTGTCCTGAGTTTAATAGCAGGGTGGCAAAATACTAGTTAGTATTTGTCAAAAATTATAAACATTTGTGTTCAGGTTATACACTCTCGGTCGTATTTTTTAATGAGTGGTTGCTATCTCTGTCTACACAGATTTACTTAAAACTCCAGAAAGTTTTTATTTTCTCAGAACGTGAATGACGGGATCCAACAACCGAACGTGTCTTTTTGAAATTTAATCACCTCGACGGCGAAGTAGCATCGAGCTGCGCCGTGAAATTGTTGCAATAAAAAGTTTAATTGAATATTCCCGTCGGTCATCGTGTTGATTCAGACAAATATCAGCTGGCGCGCAAGGTCTACGACCGGACTCGGACTTGGCACTGATGAAATCTAAAGGATCTCCACTTTAATAGCATAATAACATACATAGGTGTCGTATACATAGAAATATGCTGTATAAAAACTCTATGTTGAACCAAAAAACCCGTTTAATTTTTTTATTGATTAATATGTAGTTATCTTATTTTACTCTGCCAATTTTATCAGACTACAATAATTTAATGTTTTTTTTTCTTTTAAAAAAATTATCTTTAGTTCAAAATCTTTCTTTGAACGATATATATAACATCTTCATTCGTAGATCATTTCGACATCAATATATTCTGTTTGGAAAGGTTTAAGCGTGACAACATGGGCGCTGGAATTCGTATAAGTAAAAAAGACATCGACCATCCACAATGTATTGCCAACTCTATGACTTGGACAACATCCAAGACGTTTGTAGTAACGTTGTCCTGTTTCTCGTTCATTGTAAACACCTGCTCTCGCCATATATTCCGGTCTTAGTTTACCTTTTATCAACTTTAAATGGCGTAACTACCCTTCTTTATGTCTTCTTAGAATTGTTTTGAAAGCGAATGAATAAAAACCGATATACTTTTTAAATTTATCATTATTTATAAATTACACCTGACAGTAACTGTTTCTGTACTTGAAACAAGTTGGCTGCTTTAATTACTGTATTATTATTTATATTAGTTTCCACCCCATTAGATCTAACTACTAACTTTTTTATATACAGATTTACTTTATTATATTGCCTTACATCACTTATGACCCTATCACCTGACCAGTTCGTATTCAAGTGAACTTATCGCATTGGAGCGTTGAGTGAAAGGGGGTAATGTACTATTGTTACCGTTTCTACGGTTCGCTCCTCGCGTCGTGTGGTGCCATTCTATACTAGAGCGCTGCACGAGCACCCCACTTGCCCTACTTGCCGATCACAACCAACAAGGTCACATTCTATTATAAAATATCGTTGGATAAATATAGCCGCTAGGGTCCGTCCCCACCGACAGAATTAACAGCCGGACCTATTTGCTAATGTTTAATGTGTGAATTTTATATGTTCACCTTCACTCAAGAACGTTTATCGATGCATCAAATACACTAAAAGATAAGTTGGAAGTTTAATTTTCAGACACAAGAGGATATTTTCAAATGCATACAGCTGTGAGGCATAATGCATATCAACCCATAGGTAAAAATCTGGCATTGAATAAGATAAAAGATATTTTTATACGAGCCCTTATCCTTTTCCGAATGGTCATGTCTGCAGAAAACACTATAAACCAGGCCACTGTAGACATTAAAGTAGGCCGCGTAAATTATTGCATAATAACGTTACACAAACTTCGTCTAATTTCAAACAAATTGTTTATTAAACGCCTCGTCAGTTGCCTAATCACATTCACTTTTGCTTCAACAGCATTAAGTGGAACGTCGACTGTACGAGGGTTAACGAAACTGACCTCCTTTAAAAAAATGAAAATATTGTGATATAGTTGTTTTATATATTGACACATATATTCGTTTCGACTACGCAGCGATCGTTCGATAAATAAACACGCGTGAAAGAATGCAAGCCGAGCGTTTCGAAAGCCACGTATCATCAGCGCACTGCGTTATTCTGATACAGTTTATCCGAGAAAGTTATTTCAATGCCTGCTAAATGTTATTTGACATTTATGTCGGCACGTAATTCTATTGTATAATAAAATGTTTCCTTGTTATGTTTACGACCAAGTTATATCTCTTCTATTTTATAGGTACAGAAAATAATTTCACTTCTTTAATGCAAGAATGTGGCAAACGAGGAAGCGGTTCACCTGATGTTAAGTGATCGCTACCCATAGGCATTCGAAACAAGCAAAGGAGTTGCAGATGTGTTGCCTACCTTTAATGTACAGTGGAAATAGACAGGGAAAAGGTTATTTTCTTCTCCTATTCATCCCCTCCCCCTCCAATTCTATTCCCTTTCCCATCCTAACCTTTGTAGGAAACGATGGGAAGGGGAAGAGTGGACTGACACCGGGCTTTCGGGGACCCTCACTTATCAGACGAAACCCAGAAGTATAAAATACTCCTACTTCTCGCCTATCTTCTGTGAGGTCGTGGTATTATTATTAATCGTTCTTTGAAAGTGGATGACTTTCGAGTAAGAATAAGTCAATATTACATTTATCTTGTTTTTATTTGTATGTTGCTTACACTAACCGGTTCTGCTGATAACCTATCACGAAGTATCAACCTTAAACATATCAGTTATAAATGTACACTAACCACTTAGCCATTGCAAGTTGGCCAAGAAACGCCAGTCATCGAGGCGTGGCGCAAATTTTGACGCGAGTTTTAAATATGCATTTATAGCAGTCGAGGTCGACCCCATCAATATCATTAACTTATCGGTTCGGTAATAAGAGTTCGCTGCCACAATAAACCCAACAATTGTACGAAATGTATTAGTCTCGTATCCTGCATTGTCGGTCGTATATAACGTTTAATAGGTCACATTGTCACAATCGTTATTGTTTACTTCGATTGTATCCTTAATGAGGTCACGATCATATCAGACCAATTTCCGCCCGTGTACATATCATTACTATTCTTATTTAATATGTATAACTTATTCAATATGTATAACTTATTTATTATGCATTAATCGAGTAATACTACAATAGGATATTTTTGACCTATAATATTATGTCTATGTTGTTGCTTATGACGAAATGATTGCATATCAAGGACTTTATTGTTTTTTTATGTTATACATACATCTTTTAGTGCGTTTGGCAAATGATGAGAGGTAATTTTAACAATGCGCGACACCTAAAAGCGACACTAACTGGTGTTACCATGGCAACCTATAACAATTTTTGAACATTTAACTATAGTCCCAAGTTATTTTAATAAAACCATTATCAATTGCATGTCTTTTTCAAAAACAAAGAGTACTAGGATAAAATAATTAGTTATTTTTGTTTTGCTACTCTAAAGAAATATAACTTCTTACGTGCATACATGTAAGTACACACAACCAGACACATTTTTGTCTTTGTTTCTGCTCTCTACTCTGAGGCATAATATATTTATATCACTATAATTTGTCTAGCCTCTTGTAAACTGTAACACATGAAAAGTTGTACTAGGCCAGCTTGATGACAGAAACTGACGTGAGGTTGTAATCACTTGAAAACTGCCACAGCTAAAGTTATTGATGTCATTTAGATGACGATGGACTTTGATATAAATTAAATTAACTTAACTTATCATTAACTACAGAGGATTATTTAATACATAATTTGTATAACTTGACAGTGTTTAATAATAAATTAAATATTTAAATAGCGAACATAGTAACGTCACCTCCGTTCGCATTCTGTGACATACTTGTGTTTGTATGCGCGCGTGCTGTGACCCACGGAGGAAACAAGTCGGCCTCAAAATATCAGGTTTATGTTTAGAATAGTTAAGCTTTAAATATTATGATTGCTTTAAAGTTTAACAGTTTCCGATAATATTATAAACAAATTTTGATATCAAATATCGATTTAGCTCGCGACTTCCTTCATGTGGTAACGATGACGCTGCCGTCCTGTTGTTAACTGATTTTATATTCTGGTATAACAATAAAGGAATCATAGAATGGAAAAAGTATATTGGTAATAGAATGTACATCTATATCTAGTTCCATTGTAAGATATGATTGTTGTAAACAAACGTCATTTACCAGACATGGCGGCCATTACAATTTTTATACTTTCATCGGAAACGTTGTAATTTTGTGGAAATTGTGAGATAAAGTGAAGTGAAATTGTGTAATATGAATAGCTAATGCTATAAGGTAGTATGCGAAAATGTTTTGGAATTTACGAATTTTAACGTTAAAACCTTTGTTTACAAAAATCACATCTTGCTGTGAAACAAGGTATAGGTACTAATATTATAAACAGAAAATATTTGATTGTTTGTTCCGGATTAAAACAAAATGTACTAAAATTTGTTTGACTAATGCATTTTTTTTGTATCAGCGAGGAACATAGGCCATATATTTATTTTTTTATTTATCTTTCTATCCGAGTGAAGCCCGGGCTGGCTGCTAGTTATCCATAAACGCAGCCCTATTTTGTACTATATTTTAATGTGTTTTTTTCCCTGTACCCAGTATTCGTAGATAAGTTATCGTGTTACATTTGTTCAGTCACATTTTCTATAGAAATAAAAAGCAGTTATATTACCAACAACAAACAATTATTTAAAACTGCTGTACTCTGAAGCAACCGTACATCACTTTTATAAATAAATGTATGTATTAAATGTAATCTCGATTTTTTTTATCGTTTTCCGTTTTTCAAGTGTAATTCAAAAGAGTAATCATCCCTTTGACGGTCCCATCTTATGTTTGCACCTCTTTAAAGGGGTGCCCTTGGATCAGCATGAACCCCTTTCTTCGTAGGTCGTTGCTCTTTTTCCTTTGTGTATAGGAGTCTGTTGCTGTGTATAGCAGGACGTGTACGTAGCGTCTAATCGTAGACAGCATCCTCGTCACTTGTACCTAACCGTTACAAGTCAGAACGATTGTCTATACATGCCGTATGCTTGTTGTATTTCAGAAAAACACGTCACAACGTCGTTCACGTCTCAGCAACACGAGATGAGTTGTTGGTACAATGCTCAAAGTTTTAACTAATTTTAACCTTGGGCACTTTTACTTTGGGCAATTTGAATAGAAGAAGCCAATTTTTAACTCAATTAAAAGTTTGTAGTGGGGTCTAGTCGAATTTAAAATTTGTGTTAAAATCTTGCATATGAAATTGTTTTGTCCCTATATCAAGTGAAATAAGAACGGAGCAGTAACATTCGCGGCCTGCGGGACTAAAGTATGTTCGAATCTGCGGCTAGTTCAGTTACAGTATGAAAGTAACTGACAGTTCTGGTTAATTCCAACACAGCCATAGCATGTCCTGCCCATAGCAACATAATAAAGTCTAGAATTTATGTAGACTCTTACAATAACAATTTTGTTAAGATACTATTTATAACAAGGTACTAGTGGTACCTCTCTATCTCTTCTGTGGCTAAGGTACTAGCAAACTTGTAAACATGACAACCTTTTGGTCAGGTAAAAGTTAAAAGCCTACATTCTAACAGTGATCATCAGTCGATAAGAAAAAACGAACCGGTATTCTGTAGAGGTCATGACATTTCATCGGTCAATTCGTGTAACGGTTCAAGCCTACTTCGAATCTACTACTGTTAAACAGAAATAGTCCATTGAAATTTTCTAATCAAAATCTTTATAGAATTGCTATTACGAAAGCTGTCATTGAATATTCTCACAAATACTGTATACTGTAATATAATATAATTAATAACACTCATTAATTTGCATATACCGACATTTTACATAGTCTACACGTTGCAATATTTTGAGCACTACTCGCTACTGCGGGATATATACAATGTTTTTTGCGTGAGGGAATGACTTTTTAATTAATTCATCTTCCGTCATGTTTATTATAAATAGCTTTCGGTAAATATGCATGGTTCATTGCATTTTATTATAACTTATTTTTTACACATTAATTTATTTCAAATGCGTGTTAAGTTCTAAAAGCCTAAATAAACTTTATGCTTTACTGAAATTTAGATAACACCCTTCATTTAATATAAGTAATAAACACGAGAATACGGAAAAATAAACTTTTAATCATTTTAAGAACAGGTAATGAGTGTATATGCTTCTTT